>JAMZAV010003422.1:0-66403 GCA_024449915.1 Sweltsa coloradensis
ACGATTGTTTGATGGATATGCTTACGTCTTATTTTGCACTGAGAATCGAGACAAGGGAGGGACGTAAGGATGACGCGGGGAAACAAGGGTGGACAAGCCTGTCTGGTCAAAACCAGCCCAAGGGTTATGGGAGGCAGGGGTTCCCAACGTCGTGCGCTCCGTCTGTGTCATCACCCCGTGTTGTCATTGTCGTCGCCTCGGGGAAGTAGTCAAAGGGAAGGGGTTCCCCGACGACGACCCAGAGCTCGCCATTAGTTTCAGGGAGTGAAACTCCCCTATTCACAGGCCAAACCGCGAGAAGGTGTCGAGTTGGAATTTGAAGGCCCCAACCTCCTGAAGTGACAAACATTAAACAGAATGACGAATGATGAATGAGAACGAGGACACAGCAAAGACTTGAACAAGAAACACATACAGCAGCAACAGAAGCTAACTCCATGTACTGTAGAGGCCCAATGAGACCAGAGCGTAGAGCAAGGACAAAACACGTCCGCCTGGGACAAGAACAACAGACCGACTGCAAGGCTTTCTGCTGTAGCTGTGTTGTGTGCCTGCAGGTAGTAGTCGAAGGTGCGGGGCGGCGAGGTCATATCGAAGCTGCACTCAAGGTGCATTTACTTGTTTTGCTTTTATGCAGCTGAAATGCTATAGAAGCGTACCTGGTGCAGAGCCTTTCTCGGATAAATATTACGATATCCAGGGAACAAATGTCGTCTTCCTCTTCGTCTAGATGTGACGGTTTTGTCTCAGCTGTGAACAGGGATGCTACACTCAGAAACCAACGTAAGACTTAACATCTATTCTATACAGTATATTGAAACAAAAACACAATGAGAGGTTCAGTCGACGTGATAAACTGGGGCGCTTAAACCGGTTGGGGATATTGCGCCGCCTGTGATATTGAAAGTTGATGAGATGAGTAAATGGTGTGTTTTTAATGATTATATATCGTTTATAAGTGAAATTAAAAAGAAAGAAAAAATTATGGTGATGATAGTTTTTAGCAAAACAAAAGATTTTATTGAATAGAAATCAATTAATTAAAGAAATATATATGATAAAATTAAATTTCTTTACATTAATTAAATGGAATGAATCTATGTATATATAAGAAAAGAAAAGAATGATAATGATAAAGCAAAGCAAAAGTTATTTTATGCGAATGGAAATAAATAAATAAAATTAATGTGTATGATGTGAATAAAATTTTGTTATTTCTCGATTTGATTAATAGGGTTTTTCGTTGCAGTACTGTTCCATCCATTCAGTATAATGCAACTACATTGGATATTGCTTTTAATTCTCATATTTATGCAACTTGGCTAATCGAGACGAAGGGGAGGGACTAGGATAAAGGGGGAAAGGGGGGGACAGGCCTGTGCTGGTCAAAACCCAGCAACAAGCTTTGGGGGAGGGCGGGGGTTTCCCCCACGTCGTGGTCGTCTCCGTCTGTGTCTCATCCTCTTGTTGTCGTTGTCGTCGCCGTCGGGGGTACAAAAAAGAGGTTAAGTACCCTCCTGAGGGATAAAATAAATATTGTTAGTAAGTTAGAAAATTTTGGATTTAGGGACACAACAGTAAAGTTTTTGTGGCCCTCGAATTTCTGATTGCTAAATAAATATGAATTTAAAATTGATTCAAAGGTTTATTTTACGTAAGAAATTGATAACGTTAATCGCTTGTCGTGGAGTTGTCTGATAAAATTTCTTTGGGGGAAGTTTTAAAATTTTAAAAATCTTTTCTATCATTTTTTTTGAAAAGGTTTCTAAAACGTGTTTTTATAGTTAAAATTTCGCCACACTCATCCCCAAATGGGGGGTTTTCACCACTTAGAAATATCCGCGAGTGGGGTATGTGTGCCCGATTTTTTAAACGATCCCGAACCACTTTTTCACGGCGAGGAGCGACTTTAAAGACTCCAGGCTGCCCTTTATTTTATTGGTTTATTGTTTTCTATCTGTTCCAGGAAAAATTTTCCATTGCTCTTTAAACTTTTGTTTTCAAAAACTTTTAAAACTAAAAGGGATGATTTTACAGTCTTGCTGTCCTTTTCGATGCTGATTTTGCCATTTGTCTGTATTCGTTACCTTAGTCCCGGATGATTACGGCCCAAAAAAAACAAAACTTTCCCCTAGACAAAAATCTGTAATAATATAATTGAATTTGTGTTTATGGGTAGTAGGGAGCAAACCCGCATCTCGTAGGCTATTTGTGAAAGAGTATGCGGTGAATGGATTATTTTCAGTTAGGCCATACAGTATTTCCCCCTTCCTGGCATTTGAGAAATGCTGCAAGGGGGTCGGTGGCGTCGCGACGCCAACTTTTTTTATTGGCTCCCAATCATAACTATTTCCCTGACAAAAAAAAATATATAGGAAGTAGTTTGTAGAGAATGAACGGGTGAACATTGTTGCATTTCGTTATCTAGAGTCTGGAGCACAAACGAAGACGAGGAAAATGCTTTGTCTTTTTTCCAATCTGTCAAGCTTGAAATCTCCTGATAATTTTCTATCTTTAAAACGGAAATACAAAAAACCCTATCAAATTTTGACTGTCTTGATCTTCTAGAATTATACTACGAGTGACATTGAAGGAAGTTTTTTTTTCATTATTTACAGAATAATCAGCTTTTTACTCAATTGTGGGGGTTTTCTTAAAAAACTGTCACCCTAAAAATCACTCTGTTTTTTTAATCTGGATTGAAAGCATTCCCAAAAGGTTTTCAGATAGTGTTTTTGCATCAAAAAAGGTTTTTAGAGAAAAACACTTTAAATTCTTTTTAATACTTTATAGGATTTAAACAATTTAGTTTTGTTTTAAACGTTTTCATCAGTGTGCCCCTTGACGCCCCAAGTTTAGGCAAAATACTCATTAATATCATATTTTTTTAGTTTTTTTGAGTTTGTTGACTTTAAAAATCCTTCCCTTTTTTTGAAGAAATCTTGTAAACCAAAAATTTTTAATAAGTTGTTTTAAGAAGTAAATATTTAAAAAGGATTGATTTTTGATTTCTGTCAAAAAATCAATTGAACTTTCGTTGTTTATAAAAAAACTTAAAAATTTATTTTTACTTTTCTGACGCGAATTAGGCCTAGGAATTTTGAATTATATTCTTTCGATTTAACATTACAATTTTTTCATTAAAAGGCTAAACAATTTTTAAAACGTTGTACCGTATGAAATTTTGAAAAAGAGAAAAAAAAACTAAACCCTAGGTCTGGGTATGTGAAATATTTTATCGGGTATGTAAATTTTAACAATTGGGCTTTTTGATTAAATAATTGGACCAGGGGGAATGTTAAGTGTATAATCAGATAATAGCAGAAAGTGCCTTAAATTGGCGTTAAAGATGCTTAAACTGAAGACCGAACAAGAGGTTTTCGACGAATGGTTTTGTATAAATTTGTTTTTTCCCCCTCAAAGTGTACATGAAATTTCATGACAAATTTTTTAAAATCATGAGTCGATAAAAACCAAAAATTAAATATGTTGCTGTAATGGTTTGCTGATTCCCAAAAAGGAAAAAGTTTGGACATCTAAATTAGTAATTGGATAAGTACAAGACAGTTGAGAGTATTCTTGAAACTAAAATTTTATATATTTGCGCTGTGAAACATTTGAGGGTTTCCCTGTTCCAAAAAGGTTTTATTTCTATTGACAATTATAAAATGCTAAGATTGATCGTGAAAGGGTAGGGGGGATTTGTTATTTTATTTTGCAGAGAAGTTCATGTAAAGTGTAGTCGGGGGGTAAATTTAATTTCCGAAGGGTTGATTGCAGCAGTTAAATTCTGGCTTCCGAGTAAGCCAATGATTTTTAAGCAGTTTATAAAGCTCACACGTAAAGTTAGAAGAATTTTAGATGTTTTGATAGTTTAGTAAATAATTTAAAATCGAAGCTAATGAATTGTTTTTCTAGGTGATTTCAACTTAATTTGAGTAAGAAGACATTACCAGTAAATAATTTCAAAATTCTTACTAGATCACATGGTTTGGTACAATTGATAAGTCTGTTACTAGGTTAATAATAGGTCAGCTTCTTTAATTGATCAGGGTTTATTGCAAATCACAATGAAAATATTATTCAGTCAAAGGTATATAAGTGTAGGATTTAAATGATCATGAATTAATTTATTGTGTTCGTAAGATTAATAAGCAAAAATTTCTTCCTAAATTTGTAAATACTAGAAATTATAAGAATGTTGATTGGAAGCAAGTAGATGAAAATATCTTAAGTGGTCCATTGACCAAATTGGTATGGCAGTAAGTGCAGATGATAAATTAAAATGTTTGTTAAAGTAGTCGTAGAACCTCTAAATGAACCATGCACACCCCTTGAAATTAAGAATTAAAGGTTTAAACCCCCCATGGTTAACAGCAGAGATTAGGAAATCCATGCTAGGAGGAGACCACTTGCGCAAAGAATTTAGAATTTTTAGAAGGCAGTCAACGTGGGAGGAATACAAAAAGTTTTGAAATAAGGTAAATAATCAGATTCGTTTTTCTAAGGGGTGAGCATTTTAAGTCTTCTTTTGATAATGATATTTTTTTCAAAATCTTTATGGTCAGTTTATAATAAGTTGACAGGTAACAAAGAAAAAAAAGAGTGTAGCATAGCCTCATTGACAGAGAATGGGGTATCCTACACGTCTAATCCAGATATGTGCTGTTTGTTACAAAAAGTTTTGTTGTGAACGATGTAGATTTTTCAAATGAAATTGGTAAGTTTAAAGATTAAATAGAAGAGAAGCAGAGAATCTTCCGCATACAAAAGTAACTAATGAAGAAGTCATTTCAGCAATTAAACGCCTTAAAATTAGAAGCTCTGCAACAATTCAAGAGATTCCATGCATAGTATTTAAGAAATGCGCATCAATAGTCGGATTATTATCGTATCTAATTTTCCCATTTCTTTCTTGTAGGTGATTTTCCCCAAAACAGCTGAAATTGGCAAGGGGAACGCCTATTTATAAAGGGGAAAGGTAAAAAGAGTAATAGGAATTCTTATCGACCTATATCAACTCTTCCAATTGTAGGGAAAATTATTGAAAATATTTTACACAAGAGGTTATTACATGAAGTGGATGCATCTGAAGGTTTAAGTGCAAACCAGCATGGTTTCAGGAAAGGTAGGTCAACGCAAAGTGCCCTTCTAGCATTTACAGATTTTATCTATAAAGGGATTGATAAACGTAATGGTAAGGTTGGAGCTGTCTTTTTTGATCTTAGGAAAGCATTTGATTCAGTACCCTTTTTTTCCTCTTTTAATAAATTAAAAACCAGGTTTAACGTAAGTCCTTATTTGTTATCAATTTTGGCGGATTATTTTTAAATAGAAAAATGCTTATAAATCTTGCAAAATATAGTTCAAAGTATTCAATATATTTTGTGTGTACCCCAAGGATCAATATTAGGACCCCTGTTATTTATTCCTTTATAATAGAAAGATATATCTACTATAATGGGAGGCATCAATTTTATCTTATATGCTGATGACTTGGTCTTTTTTTAGAAGGTGGGGGATTTTCGAAGAGATCGTAAGACGTCTTCAAGAAGTTCTAAAGAGGATGGATGATTTTTTTAAAACTCGGGAACTTGTTTTAATTAAGAAAAACAATTTTATGTTTTTTTCAAAAGGCTAATGTAGAAGCATAATGAATTCATTTGACGTTAATTGTAATGGAAATTTAAATTTCTAGATGTAGAATTTAAATATTTTGGATTTTCTTAGTTGTAATTTAATTTTAAAAACTTAGAATATGTTTTAATAAGTATCTCAGCAATTGGGAAATTATAAGAGAATGAAAAGGTTTGTAACGGAAATGTTTAGGTTACTTGTAGATTTTATATTCCTCTGTTTTGATTTTGCTTTGTGGGGTTTTGGGAGTAAGACCTTTCTGATATGTTTTACTCCCGAAGAGAAGACCTTTTTGATTTATTTCCCTTTAAAACCCAAGATTTGCAGCTGATTGTTTCAGATTTTAGGAGAGGATGAAAATATAGCGGCTGGTAAAAACATACAAAAATATTTAAAGGTATGTTTTAGGTATTCTACCCAATATTTTTAAAATTTTTGGACGTGATAGAAATTCTACTTTAATAAACTCTTGGAATTCCTAAAATTTTTCTGAAGCTTTTGAAAGTCTTTATGTATAGAGGCGATCCTATTGGAATTCATTTCTTATGTTTGAAACCAGTTTTTCTGATCTAGGTTGTACAATTTTAAAAATAAATTGAAAACAATGTAATGAATCAAGAGCAAAAAATTTATTTTACATTTTTTTGTAAAATTGTCTGTGTGTTTGTTTAATGTTAAATTTTCCTGCATAAGCCTTATAATTTATTTTGCTTTTCTCTTTTTTTTTTCATTATTGCTTTATTAGTTTTAAACAAAGTATTTTTAACTATATTTTTTCTGCCTAATTGTCTGGTTTCCGCCCAAGATGGAGCTTCAATTGATTTAGGTTTGTATCATTGCTGTGATCAGTTTGACGAAATTTTTAAATAATTAATATATCGATAAATTAATATATGAGTCAAATTTGAACACAAAAAATGAAGATTGAACCCAAGAAAAAAGATTTCGCGCGGTGGTTTCTTCCGGAAAGTTTTTTATATCCTGATTTGCTGTTCCTGTTTTTGGCAAACCTCATATTCCCTTTTTGGGGGATGTCTAATAATCATTTTTTTTTTTCGTTTTTTTTTTTTTAATGTTTTTTTTTTTTTTTTTTTTTCTTTTCTTTTTCTTTTTTTCTTTTCTTTTTTTTTTTTTCTTCCCACCCTTTTTTATATTTGTTTCATTATTGAATTTTAAAATATCATAAATTTGTTCCCAAAAATTCTTGTTTTTAAATGTTGTTGTTGTAATTCTACTATTTAAAATATTTACGAAAAGAAATTTTATTTTTTTGTTTCTCATCTATGTATTAGTTTTATTTATTTTCCCTCCTTGTAAATAGTTTTTATAATGAATGGGATAACGTTAAATAAAAAAATAAAATAAAAAAAATTAGGTGGCCCCACAGGCCCAGACGCCCTTTCACTATTTTGCCTTAACTCCCGAACGTCTCTTTTAAACAAAAAATGATATGAAGCTTTTTTGTAGAAAATATAAATTGGGTGTAACTACGTAAAATGTATGTTGTTTTTGTGTCAGTAATTAACGAAATTATTGAAATTAATGAAAAATATGTATAATGGCTAATCACTTTCCCTGAAAGTTACTTTTTTTTTTTTTAATTTTGACTTTAATTATACGACTGGAAATGGTCAAAATGGAAAAATATGGTTAATAAAATTTAATTATATTATGTACAAATGTAGGCATTTTATTAAAAAGTAAGGTCAAAAATTACTAAAATAAGTATAATTTTAATGGTTTTGGGGTTTTTTTAATTTTCTTTTAAACGTTTTTAAAGAAGAAGCGGAGTGATCTCACAAAAGGGGAACATTGCAAAAAGTTTTGACCAGAAAAAGTGAAAAAGTTCAGCCCACATTCAAGCATAATACGTCTCACCATGGTCTGTTTAATTTAATGAGACTATATAACACCTTTCAAACCCCATTTGGTGTGCCCCTCTAAACGCTGCACCGGAACGGTGGTCATCTCTCCTAACAACCTGAATTGGTTTGGGTTGGATATTGCTTACGTCCATATTTATGCAAAATTGGCTAATCGGACGAAGGGGGGGACGTAAGGGATGACGCGGGGGGACAAAAGGGGGGGGACAGGGCCCGTGCTGGTCAGAACCCGCCACAACATTGGGGAGGGGAGGGGTTCCCCCACGTGTGGGCGCTCCGTCTTGTCATATCCGTCCGTGTTTTCTTTGTCTCAACAAGCTCAAGGAATCTAAACCCACATTGTTGGTCCCCCTTAAACGGGTTTTTCCATGATATTGTGGGTTTTATTTTCCCCCCAAAACAACTTCAAAACACAGAAGGTCTGAATACATTATTCTTGGGTCCAGGAGAACGCTACTTGATGGCAGCGGGTCAATTGGAAAAGCATGTGGAAAATAGTGGTACTAATGATAACGCGTGGATTGAACGGGTTTTACTGAAACTGCAACTGTTCTCAATACTGGACTGTAAACATGTCGACATGGTAGTTGAAGCTCACTTGAACACCATTCAGGCACTTTACACATTGTTTATTGATTCTTTCCTGAATAAAATCCAGAGTGAAGTGCAGTTTCTTTGTATGGCCCATGATTCAGAAGGCATGCAAAGAAGGGGATGTTGCTAAATTAAAGAAATAAACAGTGATGTTTTAGTGACTCGATTCAATAAGTCAGAGGTTGTGTCGACCTTTGTTTAAAAGCTGTTATTCAATACGTGAAAATGGTTGTTGAGCTATTATGTTTAGACGATGACCGGACACTGAACACGTCCACCTACAACTAGAACGACAGGACTGCGAGGCGAGGCTGCGCTGTGCGAGGGAGGTGGCTGTGAAAAGGTGAGGGCAGCGAGTCACATCGATGATGTACGTCAAAGTCCTTTGAAACTCTTCAAAATCCAGTTGATGACATAAGCACATGAACTCTGCAAAGTGTTATTTATTATTGTAAGTGATATTTCTACATGTGTGGGACGTTTTATCGAACAATACTTTAGTGTCGCAGATATGGCCACATCCAATAGATTGTAATGTCATAAAAGACCGACTGTAAAACAGTGCACTTCACATAACACGGCGAGTTGCTTCGAGACGAGAGATAAAGATCCAATGAAAGAGAACGGCCGGAAGGAAGGCTCTTTTATAATAGATGGAGTAAACTATATTTCACAGTATACAGACAGCCTAACAATAAAATAAATTGACCTTTTAACTGAGATTGACTTTGGATTGGATATTGCTTAACGTCCCATATTTATTTATATTATATTTTTACAAATCCACATAAGAGTGAGATATATTTATCACTACATATAAATTCATCATAAAGAATCTTATCTTCATGACTTACATCACACACAACACACAAAACATTTATTGGCATCGCGTTGAAAATAATCTTAGAATATCAGCTTGTTAGTTAGTTAGTTATTAGGGTTTAAGGGCACCACAACACTAAGGTTATCAGTGCCCACGTATTCTCTTATATAATGATATGTTATTTTTTAAATCCTATTGTACAGCTGTGTTGATTTCAGGTATTTAAAAACAGTGGTTATGTTCTCAGAGTCATCAGATAAAATTTCTTTTAAATTAGATTTTAGTTTAAAATCATTCCTCTCGTCCATGGTGTTGAGGACATTCTAATAAAATGTGCTTAACAGTTAAAATATCACACACTAAGCTCACAGGGTGGTGGGTTTTCACCTTTTTAAAGTATCCTTGAGTGAGATGTGTGTGTCCAATGCGTAGACAGGTCAGAACAACCTCTTCGCGTCGAGAAGAGCGCCTGAAGAGATCCAAGGTGTTACATCGCCTTTTATTTCGCGAAGATCAGCTTGTCAATAGTGGATGTATTAAGTCCACTCTATACACTTAAGAAAAGATTTAATTGTATCTAAAAATACGTAAGTTGTAAAAGATAATAGTAGTTACTTAAATGTTGAACAAGCTGTTGAGCCAAGTAGCCAAGTAGTTTGTCAAGAAAGTGTAGACAATACATGCAAGGCAGAGTTAAATATTAAGTCTCTTGATCAGCCACGTGACAAATTTCAGGTCATACTAGGAGTGGTAGGCACGTAACAAAGCCAATAAGATTTGATGATTATGTGCAACATGTTGTAATAAGTGAACCCGTGAATTCAATCTCGGGAAAAGGGAAGGTGTAATAAATGTCTGTGCATTTAATAATATTACAACAACTACAATAGATAGCCGAACTATGTTAAAACAACAACAACTATAATTAATAGTCAACTAGTGAAAACAAAAACTATAACGTGGGTCGAACTGACAGGCAGTTTCACATCATTAGGTCATGCCATCTTCTAGCCCAGAGGGAAAAACAGCATTGAGCTGTCATTGATAAAATTTTGTATTCATTGTAGTGTTTATCCAAAGTGGCAGTGAGTTAACAATAAGGAAAACATTTGACTTGACTAATGGGAGGGGACCGGAGACAGAGGTTGTATGAATGTAAATATTTAAAAATTTTAAAAAGATTTTTACTTAAAATGTGTTTATATTTATTAAAATCCCCGGGGATTACACATCCTCATTTGGCAGGAGGGAAAAAATGGCAATACATTAGCCCGGGGACGTTCAGGCCTGCCTAATTTGAGGGTTTAATAGGCAGACATAGGCCAACGTTGGGTAAAAAATGAAAGAGGTTTAACTTATCTAAAGGAAGGGAATAGTCGACACAAGGAAAAAAAAGCATTATTTCTTAGCAAAGCAGGTATGCCCGTCCAAGATTATACTTTACTAAAATTTAAGATCCTTCCTGTGTTAAAAATTTGAGAAGAAAAGGGGTTTATCATGCGTTAAAATTAACAGAGCATTTCGTACCTATTGCAACTTTCCCATATGAACGATATTTGTTCCGAAAAATATCAAAAGGAAAAAGGAAAACTGTAGGCAGTTTTTTCACCCCGTCTCCGTCAACAAGCTGTTAACTGTAATTTTGGCCAAAGCCTAGAGGGGAAAAGATGAGAGATCAATAGTTGAAAAATGCAAGCATCTAAAAATAAAAACAAGCTGTTAGAAAAAAGGGGAATGAAAAAACCCCCCTTGGCAAAAAACATGCTCGCTGGGTAAAAATTGTTAGAACCCTGAGTATCAGGCCTGAAATGGAAGGCAACAAGACAAGTGGACAGTTCTAGGCTTAGAAGATATATAACAAAATTGAAAATTTCCCCTACTACGAGAAATTTTCAGTAGACCTAGGGCAGAAAATGAAGATGAAAAGGAGTAGGCCCAGTCTACAGAGTCCCGGGAAAGTCCCCATGTGGCACAAGGACAACAAGGAAGAAAGCTAGCTGTCCTGCGGTAAACCAGGTATGCCGGAAAAGCAAAACTTATTTGGGCCATTTTGAAAATGTTGCAGGAACCAAAATCATAAAAAAGGGGGGCCCCAAAAAAAAAATATTAAAAAAAGGGGTACCAAAAACAGAAACAACTAAAAAATGCGACATGGCAAGATACTTTCAGTAAATGATAAAAAGCTCAGTGGCGGAAGTTTTTCAATTTTTTAAAAACCACACAAGTGACCGAAAAAGGCAAAAAAAGAAGGGTGTTAAAAGAAGTCATTGTTGACCTGGGGCCCTCTTCAATGTTATTTTTGAAAATTGGAACTTTAAAAGGGAAACTAAAATTTGCTAGGGGTTTTTAAAAGCAAGGGGTGAAATACAAAACCCCTTGCAATTTGGGGTTTAAACCCAAGACCCCCGGAAAAATGGGGGTAAACCCTTTTTTGTCATTAAGGAAAAGGGTCACCAAAAATTCTGTCTAGAGACTGCCACAGACTTGGGGATTCAAAATCGGACGAATATAAATCAAGTCGAAATAAAAAAAGGTTAGGCCCCCGCCGAATTGGGAAAATTAAAGAATTTTAAAAACAAAGAAAACCAATAAAATCGAAGTTAAAAACTATAGTAAACCCATGAGAAGAATACCAGTCCCTTAAAAGGAAAAAAGTTGGAAAAGAAACTTGTAGAACTGGAAGAAAGGACAAAATTAAAAATTTAAAAGGACCAAATCAAATGGGCATCCCCCTTTTGGGGGTAATACCAAAAAGGGGATGGGACAAAAAGTGTGTGTTGCCCATAGGGTGCAAAAAACATGCAGTTGACCCCTGAAAGACACCCCATTCCTAATTTGACGATTTTTTTCCCGGGAACTCGTAGAATAGATTTTTCAGTAAACTAGACATAAAAAGCGTTTCATCAAATTGAGCTAATCCCGAGTCGAAAAAAAACACCCCTTTTTTTACCCAACAAAAATTTAAAAAAAAATTATTTTGGGAACAGTGTCCCCCAAAGTTTAAAAATTGGGCCGTTCCAGGGGTAAAAAAAAAGGGTTTTAAAACTTTTTTAATCCCCCCCCCAAAAAAGAAGAAAGGCAAAAAAATTTTTCCAAAAAAGGCCCCAAAACCTAGGGGGGAAAAAAACGAAAAAAATGATAAAAAAAAAGGGAAACATGGGGCCCCTAAAAAGGAAGGGGGGGAAAAAAAACCCCGGAAAAAAGGGGCCAAAAAAAGCAAACCCAAAAAGGGGGAAAAAGTCAAAAAGCTTCGGGTTTGGTAAATTTTTTGGAAGATTTATCCCTAACTTAGCAACATTACGAACCCTTTAAACGAAAGTTAACCAAAACATGGAGTGCCTTTTACGGGGGGTCCAAAACAAGAAGGGGCGTTTACCAAAAATTAAACCCAAAGACTTGGTGAGGCCAGGTGCTTAGGGTTTTAAATGACCCATTTCCAGACAAATGATGCCCGGCCCCAGCCCAGTGGCCCTTGGGCTGTATTATCCAAAATTTGGGGCCGATGGACCAAGAGAAAATTAACAACCCAAGCAAGAGTCTGACAATATCGAAGCCCGATTTCCCCCCAGACTGAAGAGAAGCCTTATCGTTAGTGTGGGCGTGCGACCCTTTCCCATATGTATTTTTTTAAAAAACACTTTTGCCTTATAACTGATCCAAACCCGGGAGTTTATATTTTTTAAACCCCAAAAGTCAAAGCCCGGGCTAGGGTTAAAAGGGGGGGTCTTGCGCCTACATCATATAATTCACATAATCTATCCCCCGGGAAAACAAAAACTTTGCAGATCCCCTTTCTCGACGGTTTAAACAAATCAGAAAACAAGACACCCCTTTCGGAAGCGGGGGGAGGGGACCCCCCTAAGATTACGTGGGGAAATCAACACCAATCGCAGTAAGGTTGAAAGACATTGTTGCACCCTGTCGGGACTCGATTACAAAGAATGACGTTTAGAGACGGGCTATGGGAAGATAAAACAAAGAAGTAAAACCCCTTTTAAAATGAACTTCCGGTTGGAAATTTTATTCTCAAAGAACCACAATAGTAATTCCACGGGAATTACAAGATCAGATTCTTCTGTTGGCTCTGAGGGACATCCGGAATCGTGGCTTTTAAAAATCGATTACGATCCAAAGTAGGTGGCCAAAGATAGACCATGATGTGAAAAATACTTTAAAATCGTGCCTGGTTGCCATTATGGGGTCGGCAGATCCACCAGAGCCACTAAGGAAAAACTGAATTCCATAAAACCCCTGGCAAGAGATAGCGCGTTTTTTTGGGTCCTTTTCCCATCAGGACACTATCTTTTTTGCTTGTAGACTACTACGTCTTTTTCTATGGGGTAGAAATTTGAAACTTCACTCCGCTAAGGAATTTGAGCGTTTAAAAACCGATTTTTGCTCGTTGGGGTTTGCCCCCGCACATCAAGAGGATAATGGGCCAGTTTATCAGTAAGGGTTTGAAGATTTTTTTGCAAGTTTTAATAAAAACAAACGGGGGCCATGTTTTAAACCCCTTTGGCCACAAGCAAATGGGAAGTCCGAAGTCAAAATCGATCCTTTGAAGAACCAATTGCGAAAGGCAAAAAATCGAGTTTGGGAAAGGAAGACCTATTGGCATATCTCACCCTTTACCGGTCCCACCACACAGTACAACAGGGGGAAAGTCCATCAAAAACTTTTTTTTCAAAAGGAAAGTAAGGGAAAAAATCCTGCTTACTGCCCAGAAAACTCCCCTGGATGGCGAACTCAAGATCAAATAAAAGCGGAAATGGAAAAAATAAAAAGTATACCGACAAAAGAGAACAAGAAACTCCCAAAGTTGGAAAAAGGGGACATAGTTTTGGGAAAAAAACAAAACCAAAAAACTTTCAAAATTCCTTTCATCCTACTCCACACCATGTCTTTTAAAAAATGGCAATCAAAATTCGCCAAACCCCGGAGGGGTTTCAGTTTTACCGAAACAGTCCTTTGTAAAGAAAAATGTCCCAAGGCACCAACCTCCCAAAAATAAAAAAATGAAAGAAAAGTAGAGATGATTCAGCAGTTCAAAGTGTTCTGAGTTGCAGCTTCCTCCACACCTGGGATGACAGCAGACGAGTCGAGCCAGTGCCAGACGACTGGTGTTCCCTGGGGAGGTACATGTCTTACACCCCTAAGGCCTCACCCAAGACCTCATCGAGATCGAAAACAGCCTTTACGTTATCCTGAATAAATTAATGTTGTATGTATTGTATTGTATTACACCTGTATATATTTTGTTTAAAAAAGAGAGAGGATGTAGTGTTTATCCAAGTGGCAGTGAGTTAACAATAAGGAGAACAGTTGACTGTGATCTAATGGACGGACCGAGACAGAGGTTGTATGAAGTGTGAAGTATTTATATAAATAAAAGAGTTTACTTAAATGTGTTTATATTATTAATACCCGGGATTACACATCCTACATTCATCTTAATAAATTACAGTCATCCTGATATTTTAAGTGTCATCAATATTTATTGTGCATACCAGCCGTAAGTCCAAGTTATTATAGGGATGGGATGTACTCTTGGATAAAGAATCTACAATGAAGTTTCTAAAATGGCTTAACGAGATTCGATTCTTGTCGAATACTAAAATTCCTAGACACATAGCGAACGTAGGAAGCTATGTGAGTTCACAGTCGTTACATACGTTTTGTGATGCAAGTGGACATTCATATGCTGCAGTAGTTTTTCTCAGAACAGAGTCGACTGAGTGAGTTACTGTACAGCTTTAACAAGCCAAATCAAGAATAGCCCCGCTCCGCGCATTTCCAATGAAACAACTCGTGTGTCCCTAACCACGGACTGCTGGTCTCCAATGAACGCTGCGTCACTCATGGCTCTTACATGTCACTATATAGATAAAAACTGGCAGTTAAAAAATGGAGTGCTAAGCACTCTAATGCTTGAAGAAAGCCACACTGCAGAATTCCTACTGCGATTGATTGGATATTGCTTATAACGTCTCATATTTATGCAACTTGGCTAATAGGGGACGAAGGGAGGGACATAAGGGATGACGCGAGGGGACAAGGGGTGGACAGGCCTGTGCTGGTCAGAACCAGGAACTAGCGTATGGGGAGAGCAGGGGGTTCCCACACGTCGTGGTCGTCTCCGTCTGTGTCATCATCTGTCCGTGTTGTCATTGTCGTCGCCGTCGGGGAAGTAGTCAAAGGGAAGGGGAAAGTTCAACAAAAGTGAATGCATTGTGTTTTATCGACAGAAAATTTTGTGCAACGTGCTCGGGACCAATCACAGATGTTGTTCAATGCAATCTGCAGTTGTCGTTCGGCAACGGAAATTTTGACCGACCTATAGAAAATCTCCAAGTCGTCGACGAATAAGTAGGACATGATAGACTTAGGTATGCACAAGGTGACACTGTTTATTGAGACTGCAAACAGGGGAACCGAAAAGACAGATCCTTGAGGAACTCCCATTTGCAGTTCATATGGGTCTGATAAGATGTTGTTATGAATGTCAACGAAAGTGCGAAAGCGAGTGAGAGCTTTATTGACCTACGCAGACTAGATCTTCATGCGGAGCTCAAAGAAGCTAGGAAAACCAAGTACTTAATTCAAGACGAAAGGATTCCCGAGGCAACTTTGAAACTACAAGAAGGGGACTACAATGTGGCTCAGTTCCTACTATATACTACCGACCTGACTTTTCGAGGGCATAGATTCGTCAACGCCAAAGAGCAAGGAGAACGACAACCCTGTGTCCCCTCCACTAGTAGGACTAAGGACCATAGAAGACTTTGCAGATGGAGTAACTACAAGACTTGCTTCCTTCTCTTGGAAGGCGACGGAGGGGACACGGCCGAGGTGGTGCCCGTGGTCACACAACACCAAGCTGTATGTATGCCATGCCTGCAGCATTTGCGTGAGGACACCGGTAACGGTCCTTTACGTTGATATTTGCGTTGCCCAGTGTGCTGTCAGAAAGGGAAAGAGTTCAAGAAAACCCGCTGACAGATTTGGAATTTCGCAAAACATTCAATTACAGGCATCTGAAAAATGACAGCTTAAAGAAGCAAGGAGGCCAAACTGCACTCGCTGCTGAAGCAGAAAAATTATTGTAGATAGGTTAGTGACGTGTTTGTCAGTGTAATTCAAGGAAGTTTTCCAATGTTCCTGTGTGTTTGTGATTTTTTATGTTACTTGTGGGGCTGTGACCTGTTAACGATATATTGCTAAATAAATAAATAAATAAATAAATAAATAAATAAATACATAAATAAATAAATAAAACCGGGCACCCTTGTTGTGTTAAAGGCATTGTCCGGGTTTCCAACAAGTGTCTTTTAAATAACTCTTAACATTATATAAGAAAAGAATGTATTTGCAAAAAATGCCTATTGAGGGTGGTGTGGGTCGTATGGGGCTTTCTTTTCAACCCGCGCGAAATAGTTTTGACGTCAGTGCTCGGGCACAGTCCTCGCTCTTGCTACCTGCTACGGAGCGAGCTATTCAGTGTGTACGTCGGACGTCCGAACTCTTTAGTTTGCCGTTTAGTTTTGTAAATGAGAATTGTAGTTTCATATCATACGTGTTTTATATTTATATTATACTAGCGCTGATCATCGTTTATGTTACGTGATTTTAGTTATTAGCACTAGTGCTTTAATTCGACATTTTGAGCGAGATTTTAGTGGTAAGCCTGAGTAGATGCAAGTTGTAACTTGTAATAATTAAATATTTACATTCAAAATACTATTTCGTGTTTTAGAACTCAAACTTTGACTCGCGTGTGAATAGTTACATATCTGTGCTCAGGGCCAACGTACGCGAGATTACATTTGGCCACCCCCAGTGCCCAGTGGTGTCATCCAAAAAATTATTTAAAGGTAAACGATATTTGAAAAAAATAAATTACACCATACTACAGTTATTTCGTCATGTTTTAACTGAAAAAATGGTAAGTCAATGGATTTCACTTTCAGTTTTGTTTATGAAGGATATACACTAAGTTGATTTTGGACGTAAAAAAATTTCAATTATTGATTGCCTAACTAAACCATCATGTGTATAAAAGTAAGTTTTGCACAATAATAAAGTCATTTTTTAAATAACTTAAATTTATACCTCAAAAACTAAAACTAAACTTCCTGCACTCGGATCTAAAAACTTTTAAAATGCACGTAAAGTTAAATATGTTACCCCCCGCCCCCACCACCACCCCCGGTTCATACGCCACTGCTGGACAGATAAAACGACACGAGGGCGGAGAGTGGTAGCTATACTCCCCACTCGGCACTAGTTTCGGAAAGAATAGTATTACTCTCGTAATGATTAACTTAAGTCAAACAATATTATGGAAATCAATCCATAAATTAAAAAATCCATCTCTGCGGGGTTAATCAATTACAGTGTTTACCGATAAATGAAATTGAGAAAGTCAAACAATAAACCATCGAAAATGTGAAATCTGAATTTCCATAATCTGAATGAGTCTTTGGCCCCCTTTTGCGTTTCGAGAGTTGACAGTACGGGAGTACAGATTCATGTGAAACGTCAATGTTTGGTAAAGTGTTGAATGTTTACATTTTTGTTATACTATAAAAACTTTAATTTAAACGAGGGAGCGGAGCGACCGAGTGTCTCCATTCAACTCGAACGGTTCTCATTCTGTGATTCTGTCTGTCTATCTGTCTGTCTGTCTGTCTGTACGTCGAAAATCAGCCGAACCGCTGAACAGATTGGGCTGAAATTTTAAACAGACATCCGTTCGAAATTATTGAGAACTGCTAACAAAATCAACTAGATCCATTGCGATTTAATCCTACAATAAATAAAAATGTGATTTTTAAAATATCTAGAGCATTTTAAAACTTTTAAATGTCTCGCTACCCGTTGATGAAATTTTTTTATTTATCGGGTTGTTTCGTAGCGCCGCTACGAAACAACCCGATAAATAAAAAAATGTCATCTATAGCATTTGTTTAGTAGCAGCTATCGGGACCACATCTACGTGGCTTGCATGGCCTTTTTGGGAAGCATTTAGCCTACCACACGGAGGGTTAAGGTTCGATACCCGTTAGCTTGAACTTTTTTTATATTTTTACACCCACATATTTATTTTTGAGGGGTGTTTAAATGGGAAATAAAACTTAGGTGATTTTGTTTTATCTTGGAAATTTGTTAATGTTTCACGCTTATACGTTTTGAACCCCGATTCGCATTTAAAAAATGTTCAATTTAAGTATCTAGGGAAACGCCAAAGTCGTTGTTAAAACGAGTGAGTGAGCCATGTGTTGAGTACCCGGTATCATTCCCCTCTTTACTGGGCTAGATCCTTAGGTATAGGGGAGGAAAGGGATTTTCCCCGGGTACTCAACACTTGGCTCACTCACTCCCCTCGTTTAACGACGACTTTGGCGTTTTCCCTAGTTTAGTTAGTATTCAGAAACAGTGATATTTATCTTGGGTTTTTTCAACATGTAAAATCGGTTATTAGAAGTGTCAGGGCGGCAATGCCACCCCTAGGAAATTCGCCATAAGCGGCCGCTTGCGGCACGGCAAGGGGAGCTGAGCGAGGCCTTCCTCCCGGGTGGAGCCCGCCTAGCAGGTAGCCCTGCAGTGACGTCACCATAGGCGGCCTACGCGCTGTGGGAGGGCTTTAGTAAAAGCGTGATTATTTGAGGGTTCCCTAAGTCTCAGCGACCTGGATTTTGTTGTATTGTTTTTGATTGAATCAAGGCACTTTCTGAGGAGCTTGTTATGCAAACCCAGACAATTCCTTTAAGTGTATCTTATCTCGCTGGGACAGAACACAAGTCGGGCAACATCGCATGGCCGGCCCGTTAGCTGCTAAAATTAGGTTCTAGTTGAGCGAGCGAAGCGAGCGTCTCCACTTGACTCTTATGGCTCGAATGTGTTTTTTTTGTTTTTCTGTTACTGCTTCGATACAGGTCGCACCGTTTCTCTGATCGACCTGAAATTTTGCACACATGTCCATATCACCTAGGCGGGTTTGCTGTATAGTTTTGTGGCAAAATCGTTCAAAAAGTTAAAAAGTTACATTAAAGTTAATCGAAAGTTTTTTTAAAACTAAACGTCGACAAAATCTGAGGTGGCCAAATCATTTAGAATGTCCGTCCGATCACGAATATGTTATTTTTATTTTGATCCGATAAGTAGTGTAGATGGAAATTACATAATAACAAAGTCCCGTTACCATGGCAACGGAAAGTCGCACAGCTTTTTGGCTCATGATAGCGGTCGAACGGAGGCTCGGATCGAGTTGAAATTTTGACCATCCGCAAGTTTCGTTCCCGATGAATGCCATTAGTTTTGTGGCAAAATCGTTCAAAAAGTTACATTAAAGTTAAATCTAAAGTTTTTTTAAAAAACTAAACGGCGACAAAATCTGAGGTAGCCAAATCATTTAGAATGTCCGTCCGGTCACGAATATGTTAATTTTATTTTGATCCAATAAGTAGTGTAGCCTAGATAGAAATTACATTTTAACACAAGTAACGTTACCATGGCAACGAAAAGTCGCACGAGAATTCTGGTCACTATGCACTGCCACCTAGAAGTAATCAAGAGTTAAAATAGTTTTCCCAAAGAGATAATGTCAAGGTCCTCTAGATGGCGGTGGATTTTATCCATTCTCTCCTATTTTAACAAATTTTCAGCTAAATCGGTCCAAGACCTTAAAGACTTATTGGTATGTAACATTATGGGAATGTCGTACTCGGGTCGTGTTGCACGTACCGGTGCTCGCTCAACAACGCGTCCAACTGAGCGTTTTTCCTAGTTGAAAATCATTCTTCTCGTCAATGTGTTGAGGACATTCTACTAAAATGTGCTTAACAGTTAAAATCTCACCACACTGCTCACATGGGGGTGGATCTTCGCCTTTTAAAATGTATCCTTCAGTGAGATGTGTGTGTCCAATGCGTAGACGGGTCAGAACAACCTCTTCGCGTCGAGGAGAGCGCCTTGAAGAGATCCAGGGTGTTACATCGTCTTTTATTACATGAAGCTTATTATTTTGCAGCTCGCCATTAGTTGTAGTTTGTTAGTTAGTTGGGGTTTCAGGGCACAAAACAATAAAGTTATTAGTGCCCATCAAATTTTCTGATTGCTAATATATGAATTTCAAAGGTTTACTTTGCGTAAGAAATTAATAACATTATCGCTTGTCGTGGAGTTTGTCTGATAAAATTTCTCTGGGGGAAGGTTTTAATTTCAAATCATTAGTTGTAGGGAGTGGAACTCCCCTACTCATGGGCCAAACTAGTTAAAAGAAGAAGATATAAGAAATCGTTATAAGAGAAGGCTGTAAGGACAGCACATATGCAGCCCAACACTGAGTTGAGGAGCGGTTCCCTGACAGGCAGGGCAGAATAAAGAGAGAACAAAACCTTCCAGTCTGGACAGAACAGACAACCTCCTGAAGCTTAATATTAAACAGAATGATGCGAGGACATGAGAACAAGACTTGCCCAAACAACACATTGAGCCAAACAAGAACAAACCGAAGAGCGAGACAAACCACGTCCGCCTACGACAGAGAACGACAGACAGACTGCGAGGCGAGGCTGATAGCTGTACGAGTTAGGTGGCCGTCAAAAGGTGCGGGGCGGCGAGACAATATCGATGCTGCCCGCGAATTGCATCGAAGTTTTTCAAAATCGCATTCATGACAGCTGCACATGTGGTTCTGAGAGGTGTAAATATTAACTATGAGTGATATCCGCGTGTGTATGTAACGAGGTCCATCGTGACGATACTATTTTGCCTTATTTGCCTTATTAATGTTTATAAATCTTGCAAAATATAGTTCAACAGTATTCAATATATTTTGTGGAGTACCCCAAGAATCAATATTAGGACCCCTGTTATTTATTCTTTATATAGATGACATATCTACTATAATGGGAGGAATCAATTAATTCTTATATGCTGATGACTTGGTCTTTTATTTAGAAGGTGTGGATGTCGATGAGATCGTAAGACGTCTTCAAGAAGTTCTAAAGAAAATGGATGATTGGTTTAAAACTCAGGAACTTGACATTAATTATAGTAAAACAAATTTTATGATTTTTTATAAGGCTAATGACAGGAGCATGAATGATATTCATTTGACGTTGAATTGAAATGGTAAGTTAATTTCTAGAGTGTATGGACTTAAATATCTTGGAGTTTTCTTAGATTGTAATTTAAATTTTAAGAAACATTATGAATATGTGTGTAATAAAGTATCATCAGCAATTGGAATTATAAGTAGAATGAAGAGGTTTGTAACTGAGAGAATGTTGAGGTTACTTGTAGATTCTTATATTCACTCTGTTATTGTTATTGCTTAGTGGTTTGGGCAGTAAGACCTTCTACTGAGTATGTTGTACTCCAGAAAAGAATTGACCATCTGTTTGATTCATTTCCCATGAGCCAAGATTTGCAGTCTGATTGTTTCACGATTGAGGAAAGGATGAAGTATAGCGTGCTGGTTAATACATACAAAGTATTGAAAGATATGTTTTTAGGTATTCTACTAATGGAATCATATTATGTTAAAAAGGGGCGTAACCTCAAACTAATTGCAACAGAATTTTTTGTTCGTGATTAATGTTTACCATGATGAAGTTAACATAACTGAAAAAGTTTACTCAAATCTGAGCCGCCATTTTGTTTTTATTCATTTTTTTTCAAATTTGATTATATTTTGTTATCGGCTATACATAAAGCTTTTTACATGCAAACAATTTTAAATTATTTGTCAACGTGTTCTGCATTATGAAAAAAGTTATCAAGTTGACATAATTAACCAATAAAATTAATAAATATTTAAAATCATATTAATCGAATATTTAATTAAGCCACTCAAGCTGACAATTATACTGTAAAGATCAAAGTTTTAAGTTTTTTTTGTAAATTACCATGTATTGACGGTTTGAAGTGTGCCCAGAATGAAGTATTATTGCATTATTAAGGACTAATTAATGAAGGCCTGGGGAAAATTGATATCCAGTACTATCTTGCAAAACAATTAACGCCTTTTGTATATGAAGATATTGCTGAAATCAATGCAACGGATCGCACTTCCAATCTTGATCTTCTGTGGAAGACTGTATCGCTTTTAAAGGAGGAAACTCCGAATTGGTCTGGAGTGATGCAGTCTGTTCATCGGGGAACTCATCCAGGTCAAGCTTCGATGGTTTTCTTGCCCATGATTGACTTGAATCCACGTGATATGACATGCATATACTCGACTCTTCTCTTTGTCAGTGCACAAGCCAAGAAATACAACGTCATCCCATTACTAACCTTCGACCAGCCTTTATGGTGGAAAGCTTCTGCCATTGTGCTCATCGAACCCCCAGAGAGTGATGTTAAAAATGTTGTGGTGCGGCTTGGAGGCCTTCATACGATAATGAGTTTTCTTGGTAGTATTGGCTACCTCATGGCTGGATCTGGTTTAGAAGAATTATTAGAACTGCTATTTGCACCAAACACCGTCAATCATATATTGCACGGCAATGCAAAAGCAAGAGGAATTCGAGCCCATCTTTTGGTTCACCGGGCTCTTTATTCTTTAATCGTTTCTAAACTAGACCTGCCAGATGATACTAAATCTGAAGATTCCATGCTTTTTTCTAATCTTTTAAATGGTGTAATTACCGCTGAAGATGCCTGTTCCTCGGAAACACTGAAAATCATCGACAATCAATTGAAATCAGAGCGAAATGACCTATTGATGATGATGGTGGGTGATGACCCCCTGGGGCCCCGACCATTTCTGGCGACGGTTGAACAGTGCGACTACAAGGCTAGACAAAAAGATAGTCAACAATGCGCTCATGGAAAAGTTTACATGGTTGTATACAAAAGCTATTTTATACAAATTGCCACATGAAAGTTGTGGATAACCTAAGGGCCTGTCACTGACTACTTAACAAGTATAAAAATCTTGTAATTTATTGATGTACTAAACTAAACAGGCCGTGAATGTTTTGAGTTCCATGCATAACCCCTCGAAAGCTTCTAAAGTGTTCCGTACAAATTCTGTATGTACCCGCGAAGAAGTTTTATGCCCTTAGGGCCGGTTTTTCATTCACTTTTAAACAGTGGTTAAAGCTCTGGTAAGTGTTAACCAGTGTTGAAGCAAGCACAGGTGTTTTCAATCACCGATTTAGCTAAATCAGTGTTTAAAATCTCCGATCTATTAACCGGTCCTTGGTGGGTCGGTTAGCTTCTATATCGATGATTTATATTTTCAAAATGGTGGTAGCTGAGTAGGTACCAACATTTATTTCAATGGATGAAATAAGTAAACGGGCTCGTATTACGTAATCATTTTGTTGTAATATGGTAATGAAAATTATTATAATTTATAACAATATAACATGGGTTTGTAATTAGCCCTATAAATAAACATAAACATATACATAACCTTACTTTATTTCACACTGCTATAAAAAATGATTTGTAAACAAATATCAGGGTCCAACAGGCGGTGGATTTATAAGATTTGTCAATTGTCTGTTTGTTATGATTGTGTAAAAATATGGCGGGAGATCGTGATGAGTATTTCTCATCATCGTCAGACGAAGATTACGAGGAAATTGCAGGATATATTGATCACCTAAATCGCCCACGTAAGCCAAAAGTTATCAGGAACAGGCCGCTACACTTTGATATATGGGATGATCAAGAATTCTTTGTAAGATTTCGGCTGAAAAAGTGCACTGTGTTGTTGCTTCTTACAAAAATAGAAGCAATGTTGGAGAATCCAACTGACAGGTATGTTGTTGTATAGTTATTTACCTAAACTTGCTTTACATTTGATTTAATTTAATATGGGCACATAGGTAATGGCTATGCTAGGCTCTAGGCCTAGGCATATTTTTGTTATTGTGCAGTATGAAGTAGGGCCTAGGCCAACAAGCCATGTAGGCCTAGTGTTAGAATGAATTTCCACTTTTTACGTCTGCCACTGTGGCCGGAAAAATATTGGTCCGACGCCGCTTGTGTATTTTTTTCCGATTCCCGCGAAATTTCCTAGGGGTAGGGTATCCGCCCGCCCGCCCCGCCCCGCCGAAAATATATAAGCTCAGTCCAACCCTACATGGTTTGTTGGCCTAGGCCCTACTTCATACGGCACAATAACACAAATAGGCCTAGGGCCAGTCCACTGGCCTAAATTCTAGATCTTATAGGCCCTAGGCACTACCCACGTCAATATTTTACTTTGTTAAACATTTGAAGGATATAATTAAAATTGAAATTAGGATACCAATTGACAAGACACATTAATTTGCAGGAACGATGCAATACCACCAATAAACCAGCTACTAATGACCCTCCGGTTTTATGCACTTGGCTGTATGATAATCGCTGTGGCAGATTTTGCTGGGATACATAAATCAACTGCTTGTAAAATCATTCACCGAGTTACAGATGCAATCGCTCGTCTAAGACCGCAATATATAAAATTTCCTCAAACTCAAGAGGAGATTGCGCTTGTGAGACAAGGATTTTATAATATTGCTCGCTTCCCCCGTGTTTGCGGTGCTATGGATTGCACACATGTGAAGCTTCAGTCTCCAGGTTAGTACCACTATAGTTGGATAAGTAAGAAAGTGCTTGTGGTAGAAAATTCTGCCTAGTCGTCTCTAGAAATCTAAGCTACAGTAATAGGTATAGGGCTATGAATCGCTTTTCATCACGCTTACTTACATTGGTATAATATGTTCTTTAACGACTCCTTTAACTTTCACTTCCGTTATTTTTACACGATAAAATAACGTCAAAATTTACTGTTACTACCGTAGGTACTAATACTTGCTACTTGTCCGTAGGTGGAGATAACGCTGAATACTTCAGGAACCGAAAGGGGTATTTTTCCATCAATGTTCAAACTATTGGTGATGCAAATTTAAAATTTTTGGATATTGTGGCAAGTTGGCCTGGGTCATCTCATGACACAACCATTTTCAACTCCTCTGCTATAAAAGCTCGACTTGAGGCAGGTCACATGGGAGACTCTTTGCTCGTTGCCGACAGTGGTTATGATTGTCGCCCATATATGATCGTGCCACTTGCGGAGTCCGCTACTCGAGCAGAAGAGTTATTTAACGAATCACAGAAGAGGACTAGGAACCCGGTTGAAAGAAAGTATGGGGTTTGGAAAAGAAGGTTTCCGATACTTTCCGCAGGTATGCGCGTATCTGTTGACCATGCAATGGCAATAATTATTGCAACTGCTGTGTTGCATAACCTCGCTTGCGGCGAGAACGAAGAGGCCCCACCACAAGACCCGAACCTCCCATTCAACATTAACTTGGAAGATGATGACATGCCCGTTATCCCCAATCCTCGACGTGGCCAATGAGGAGGTGATCGTGTCCGTCAAGCATTGATTCATGACTACTTTGCAAGGTGTGTTAATGATTATAATCACATTTAGCAAAAGTTTGACATATGGTCGTGAAAACAATTTTCATTTCATTTATGAAGGCCTACATTTATTTATATTTTACATTTTATTTTATGAATAATATATTCCTAGCTATGGATATGCCAATATTGTACACAACTAATTTTATATTTATTATTTACAGATTATAGCTGTGCTGAAACTGAAAAAAATTTCACTAGTAATATTTCATCAAGAATCGAAGCTGCATCAATACTAGGGTGGTGCGTAAAAATTGAAGTTGTGAAATCAGAGTTGCTATAGTGCGGAAAAGTTGCGATTGGTACATACGAGAAAAAAAAAAAAAATTGAAATCGGAGTTCATCTTCCGATCGCGCAATCGGCCGAAAGTTTTATAAAATTAGTGAAAATCTGAATTTTTTTCAAAAATAAAATTATTTTTATTTTGGTATTTTTTTAGTTCCTATAGCAATTTTTTTTTACTTTAAGCTTTAATAAACAGTTATAAAACTACAGTTGGCCATGCAGTGAAGTGCCGTGTGTCTTACCACTATTTTTTCACACTTTTGTTCGTGACTTTAGTGTGTACTGTGTGTGTGTGTGTAGTGCTCAGTGCTCACTGCTCAGGTTTGAAACCGAAATGGCTACATCAGCACCGACTAAAAAAATAACTAGACAGTCGTTTCGGTGCCCTATATTTGGTGATCCGAGAGAATTGCCGCCAAATATTCTTCCAAGCTATGGAGATGTGCTTCGATGTTGTTTTGAAGAACAGTTTGCGCTAGCAAGTAAGCTTAACAACTCGAAAGTTAGTTTCTCAGCTGTCAGCAGCACTGTCGCACAAAAAGTGATCCTTCTTTACCAGAAAGCGTCAATTCCAACTGTTACTTGTTAGAGGGTTATTCAGATGATTAAATCTTACTATGATAAGTATCTTACTATGATAAGTATCTTAATCTTATGAAATCGTACAATCGGGACCAGAGTAAACCAAAGTTTAAAGAAAAAGTTGACGCATTGAAAAGCCAAGCATCTCACCTTTTTGATGTCTCAGCGTGCAAGTGTGAAATGCATTTAGATTGTTCTTGTAAAAAAAAAAAAAAACAGATCTTTGTGATTGTACGATCGAAATAAACTGTTTGTGTGAAAAGCTTAACAAAATTCCAGTTATTGAACACAGGTTTATTTACCTTCAGAGAAAGTATAGACTGGGAAAAATCGTACTGTTGATAAAAAGGAGACGAAAAAACTTAGCAACAGGCTCGAAAGAAAAAGTAATACGCTGAAAAGACTATCTCCTAAGCCAAAAGAGATTATAATTGAGGAAAATGACGATGTAATTACAGCTAAGGGCAGCTTTTCCGATTATGAAACAACTGATAATAATGATGACGATGAGTACAAAGTTACCACCTCTGCAAAGATAAAATCTCCTTTGCAGATGAAAATTAAGCTAGAAACCACTGCATTACACTGTGACCGTTACGGTGTGTCAGATCGGGCAGCTGCTGCCATAGCATCAAGTGTTTTAGAAGACATCGGTTTAGTTACTGAAGCAGATACCTCAAATGTAGTTGATCGATACAAAATAAGAAGGGCGAAGAGCCTCTGTAGACGCAAATTACAAGAAGATCAACATCAATCAGTTGAACCACATGGCATATACTTTGATGGGCGCAAGGACGACACACTAGTTATAGAGAAATTTGAATCCAAACAATTCCGTCGAACTGTAAAAGAGAAACATTATGCAATCATAAAAGAACCTGGATCTCATTATTTAGGGCATGTGTCCCCAAAGTCTGGAACAGCTAAGGACATAGCGGATTCGATTGTGTCATGCCTCAACGAACAGGGGATTTCATTAGAAACTCTAGATGTTGTAGGATGTGATGGTACTAATACGAATACAGGGTGGAAGAGTGGTGCTATTAGACAACTTGAAATGCATCTTGGAAGGCCCCTGCAATGGGCCGTGTGTATGCTTCACTTTATTGAGTTACCTTTCCGTCATCTTTTCCAACATTTGGATGGAACAACAACGGGTCCAAAATCATTTAGTGGGCCGATTGGGCAGAAACTAAACAGTTGCGATAAACTTGCAGGAATTAATTTTCGACCCATTGATTGTGAGATACCACAAGAGGACAGAAAACTGCTGAGTAAAGATCAACAGTACCTTTGGGACATAAGTCAAGCAATAAAGAGTGGAGACTTTCCAATGGACTTATCTAAACGAGATCCGGGCCCAATTTCGCACGCCAGATGGCTCACGTGCGCAAATAGAGTTCTTCGATTATATGCGAGTTTAGAAAATCCATCTGATGCTCTTAAGGAGTTAGTGACATACATTTTAAGATCTTACGTGCCAGTTTGGTTTGAGATAAAGTGCAGTAAGTACATAACAGATGGACCACTTCACGTTTACAGAGCAATACAAACCTTGCGGTACTTGTCTGACGACATGAAGGCAGTAGTGCATCCAGTAATTGAAAGGAACGCGTTTTTCGCTCACCCCGAAAACATCTTAATTGCAATATGTGATAAGAGGAAGCATATACGAGAGTTGGGGCTCAGGAGAGTCTTAAACAAAACAGGAACGAACAAAGGGTAAAACCGTTATAAACTTCATCACCCCTTCTTTGAACTTCAATGCATCCGACTACTCAGAGTTGATTGACTGGAGTAACACAAGGGTATTTTCTCCTCCTCCCAATGACGAAATTTCATTGTTGATTCAGTGTGGTGATATTCCAGATTGGGATGTAAAAAAATTTCCCTGTCATACACAAGCTGTAGAAAGGTGCGTGAAGCTCATCACCGAAGCGTCGCTCAAGGTGTGTGGGTCCCAATCAAGAGACGGTTACATCAGAGCCACACTAGAATCTAGATCACTTATGCCCAATTTCGAAAGCAAATCAACATACAGAGTGGCTCCTAAACCAAGTACAAGTACAGAGTAAACACAACAGAATAGATCTATATAGAAAGACTAAACCAAAGAAAGAACCAAACATACAATATGTAAATAATGTAAATACTTAGCAAACAAAAACATGCCCTTATTGGTTGGTTGGATGGGAAGGGTGTGGGTGGAACTCGAAGTGCAGTCACCTCCACGTGGTGAGTTCTGGGTTGTTTAGATATTATTAATATCTAAATAAGCGAAGAACTGCACATTGCACAATTTGTACGCAACTCAAAATCAACAACCTTTATGCCTCACATGATTTTTTCCAAACATATTAAATGTGTCCAAAAATGTTGAATTTCGTTAAATTTGTATGGCATTGCGCGATCGGAAAACATACTCCTGGAGGAAAAATAATTTTTATTACTGTTTATTAAACCTTAAAGTAAACAAAAATTGCCAAACCAAAATAAAAATAATTTTATTTTTTAAAAAAATTCAAATTTTCACTAATTTTCTAAAACTTTCGGCCGATTGCGCGATCGGAAGATGAACTCCGATTTCATTTTTTCTTTTTTTCTCGTATGTACCAATCGCAACTTTTCCGCACTATAGCAACTCTGATTTCACAACTTCAATTTTTACGCACCACCCTAATCAATAGCCATAAAACCAAAACTAACCGTACCTAAATTGGGGCATATAATAACCTGTAGAAGCCTATGCTCTAATATTATGTTTGATTTCTAGTGGTACCTGTAATCTAATAATAAATACTAGTAGCTTATTACATTATACCATAAATTAGTGTATAATTTATAAATTAAAGTAGGTGTGACACGTCTCTAGCCCCATAGAGAAATACCTTAGTAGTCCGGCTGAGTGGAGATGGGGGCTTGGGCGCCACTTCGTTCTAAAATAATTGTAACGGGAAAAGTCGCAGAAGGAACGTAGAAGTTTCTACGGCTACAGAGAAAAGCGTAGTATATTCATATAGAAGTCAAGTTCAATATAAAGTGATACCACAACATTCCGGATTTTTTTCTCCAGTGTAGTGAAATGGAATCTTCGCTTCGCTCGCTACGCTCATCCAAAAAAAATCCAGAAATTAAAAAATCTTTCCCGACCGGGGGTTTGAACCTAGGTCTTCCACATTTCAGGTATAAGGGCGCCTTTGCCGACTAGTAATGAGTAATTCCTTGTATTTGCCATATAAGCATATTTAACATAGGGAGCTTATGTTTGCAGCACATTACATTTGTAATCAGTTACACCGACGGGAGTTTTTCCCTAGTGATGGCATGTCATGGCAAACCGTAGTAATAATTATAATATTTTATTCGGCCGTCTGTAGTAGATTTAATATTTACGTGCGTTTTATTTCAGAATCTGCTGAAGAGATAAAACAAAAAATGGAGTCAACGCGTATTCGCCATCGGCTTATATCGCAATTGCAGAGTTGCACTTCAGATAAAGAAAGCAGTCATGAACCCATTACAAAATCACCCAGACTGGTTTTGGTAAGACACATCCATCAGAGATACTTTTTTATGTCTGTCCAATTCATTATGCACCCAATATCTTTCTTAACAACCCTTCAAAGACAACAAGGGGTAAAAACTAAAATTATGAGTCAGCACTAGTTGGCTGTCATGTTTTGTTATTATGCTACGTAATCCGTAGGGATGGGCAAACATTCAAATATCGGAAATTCTCAAACTCAAACCAAACTTTTATAAGTTTGGCCTATTCGGTTCGAGTTCAAAATTTACAGTTCAATTTTGGATAGTAATTTTAAGTTTCAGTTCAGTCTTCACTGCTCTTTGCAGTTGCTAAGTTTGCATGACAATTTCTTATTATTCTACTGTAGCTTAGTAGTGTAGTGCTTGAATAAGCCTATACAACTCTTTTGTTATGTCCAAATAAATGTTAAATGGGGAAGATCGAAAAGGGAATGATACCGGGTACTCACACATGAATATTGATGAATATTGAAAAATATTGATACTTTACAATGGGAGCATCCTGCATTGGAATTGATGATTGATATTTTAAGTATAAAAGACAGGCAATTTCACATTATAATTATCATACTTTATTCATAAAACACCCTTATATTCACAACATATTTCACTTCACAACCTGTGCAAAGTACGTGGTAAGATTGTAAAGCCCACTGAGTGTATTTGCAGACATTCGGTAAACCTATGTCGTCGGATTATATTTATTGGACCTGGGCTTGAATTGTGCTGGCCATCGCGTTTCAAAGTAGCTGAGTAGAAGATTCGAAATCAAATTTCAATTTTTTTTTTTTTTTTTCAATGCCAAAAGTCTGTGTTGTTAAATTCTACACATTCAAATTTTAAATATCTTTCAGTTAATTATTTGTTTGAGTCTGGAATCCTAGCAGATTTTACTGACAAATGCATGTAATATTATGAGTATACCCTTGTAATGGTATCAATGAAAACATACACGCCTTCCCTCAACAAAAGCCACTACCTATAGAGGTCTCTAAAATGTGTGCATTATGATACTATCTAAGTTACCTCTACTAATAGTAAAAACATTATAGAAATGTATTATTTCGATAACTTTTAGAACCTAAAATCAACAACAAAGCAATTACCTATTTTACAATTAACAAAATAATTTGTACTATTGCCCAGAAGGGAATTTCAAAGTTAATCTAGGTCCTCCGTAATAAGTATTATACAAACTTACATACATACATACGGCACGGGAAGGAATTTGTCGTTGCCAATTAGCATTATAGGAACATTCTTAATATTCATTCTATTTTAAGCCTAAGCAATCACAACTAGTTTGACTTGAACAATAAACTGTATTGTCATGTAATGTAACTTCTTGCAAGCAGAAACTATATTTTTTATTGCAATCATATGCACATGTTAACAGGCACACATCAGCACTGCCACTTCCAGCAAAGAGACGGCGCTGAGAGCCAAAATCACTGAAGACATATCAAGATTAGGCCTACAAAACAACTCGACCACCGATTCAACGGAGCAAATTAAAATGCTGCAACAAGAAATGTTGATGAAGGACGAGAAAATAGTAGAATTGGAAAATGAGCTAGAAGCAACCAAATTTGAGCTGATGGCGGCAAAAGAAACTAACAAGGAGCTTGTTTCCAAAGAAAACAAGTTCTTTAATATCAAAGAAGATATTTTAACGGGGGTAACAGGTATGGCCCTGGACTCCTCTGTTTTGGATGCATTATATGGTAAGTGGGTTTTGTCTGTTCTAAAACATTTGGTGTAAATTGGTAGAATAACGTAGGCCTACGTATTTTGATATTTTTTTTATGCAGTGGTTTTATTGATGATGATAAATATAGGCTACAGTACCTAGGCTACGTATAGTAATAATGATAATAATAATTAGGATGCACACGATAATCGATATTATCGATCGATAATCAATTCTGGATAATACAAATTATTTTTTTAGTCAAAATTAATAAATGATACTTTTTTGTTATAGCTGCAACTCTAAATCAGTTCCCGAACTTCACGAAGGGAGCATTTGGTGTGGCGGTGAATGGCAAGCTTACAGAGCTAAGGGCCAAACAAAGTAAACAGGGAGCAATTATTGGAGACACCACAGCCATCTAGAGAGGGGTAATTCCAGGTCAAATAAACACACCAGTTTACCTTACCCCTTCCGATTTCGAAAAACCTTTTTTTAAACGCCACAAAATCCTTACCATTTCATGTTTATACATTTTCAAATCAATATTAGTAATTTTAAAAAAATAAACACACCTACTCAGTAAATGCAAATGTCCATACGTTAGTAACATTTTTTTTATTTAGCTAAAGGACATATACATTAAAAATTGTGTTGTTGTTACATAAAATGTACAATTTGTCCTAATAAAAAATTGAAATTGAAATTGAACCTGGATGTAGGCCCTAGTCCCAGGGACTAAATGACTAGAACAACAAGGCTAGGCCTAGGCTAAGGTAATATTTATGATCTATAATATCGTGCCGTGAAGGATCTTCTCGATGATCACTCAAAGTTCTCGCCAGCCTTTGCCCAACTTTTGACAAGCACTTGTGTTTTTAGTTCACGAGTCACATCATGGTGAAATCCAATGCGAGCGTTTGCAACAACATTGAAGTAGAGCTTAGCTTACTTTTTTATGAAATTAAAACGACGCTAACTTTTAGGCCACTTGGAGATGATGCACGAATGCGGTACCAACTGCAAATATTACTGAACTCCTGCACGGCGTCAAACTTGACAGATGCAAATAATAAATATTGCGTTTGTGAAAATATATAATGTTTGAAATTTAAGTGTTTGAAAAAAACGTTTGAATTTGGAATTTGTTTGAAATCGAGAAATCTTGACTAATTTCAAACACTTTTTAAGCTAAGCACGTCTTAAAATAGATGTGTTGGAATTTTCAGTTGGGTTATTTTAAGATGTTTTTCAAATTAAGACACCAGAAAAACAGAAGTGTTGGAAATTTTCTAACATTTTTGCTAAATGTGTTTGAAAGAAAGACACATTTTTAACATATGTTTTATTATTCAAACATATTTAGAGTTCAGACATGTCTTAAAAATTAAATTCAAACATCCCCGTACTAAGAGTGTGGGACCTGTAACTGGACAAGTAGACTTATCTTTTTTCCCAGGCTTATCTTGCGACGAGAGCTAAGCTCGCAGGCGAAAGTGAGAGATTTTTTGGACATGTAGGAAGTAGGCCTACTAGGGCTGTTCAAGCCTCGAAAATTTGAGTCTAGACCCTACATCGAGCCCTAGGCCTACTGTATCCTCTATCACTTGACCAATGTGTTTGGCCCTAGGCCTAGCACACCTATTGCTAATGCTAGCCTAGGCTTGTACAGGTAGTTAAAAATATGTTTGAATGATAATAATTAGGTACTTACAACAATATGCTTCTTCAAATTAGACGTACTAATTTTTGAAGTTGATAGATTCTTCGACTTTACGCACAACAAGCATTTCACAAGGAAGTTCCTGTCGTTTTCTGTACTGCCTACAATTTTTAAGTATTTGTCAAAAGCAGGCCATGGTAACTTTGTCGGATTCTTTTCGGAATTAGAAGAAAGTGGTTCCACGTCATCAACCTCACATTCTTCTATTAAATCTTCCATCACGGTCACGGCACAAAACTAGAAACAATGTCCCACCCTCTATCTTTGACTTTGAGTCTTTGACCTTGCTAGGAACGTCAAACGTGTCTGAATTCCATCGATATCTGCGACTATCGATCACGTTTTGCTTTTGACCTGCATAGTACCAAGTTTTCTCACCAGTCACCTGTGGCAAGTGTACAGTGCTGCTATCTGTCACTCTATTTGAAACTTATAGAATCAGAAGTAGAAAGAGTCAGCGATACGTAGAAAGGAAGGCAGCAGGTGCACTGGCGCAGTGACTGATATTTGATACACAAAGGCGCGGGCCGCACGGCAAAAGTAACACGTTACTAACGCCAAATTACAATGAAAAAAGTAGTGAAATTACTCTTCCGTTACATTGTGAAAATTATAATTAAATTACCGGCACGTTACTGTAAAAAGTAATTTCGTTACAGTAACACGTTACTTCCGTTTCCTTACTACCCAGGTCTGGTTGACACATGCTGTGTTAACTTTGAGCATTGGTCCTCTATTTGTAGTATATTTTATGGACACAACCAGATTGCCACAGAGGTGACATAACTTAAACAACTCACGTAACTGTGATTCGTGCACCATAACATACTCAAAAGTCATTTGGGTCTTCCATCATGGTGTCTGTGTCTAATAATTCGCTTCAAGTGCTTTCTGTGTCACTCTTTATGTCGTTGTCGTCGAAGGATATAGTCGGGATCTTTCTCTAGAGTTTCGGTAGTCGTGTTGTGTGATGAGATCATACGCGAATCTGCCTCTAGAGAACCTACGTTGAATAGTGAATCAGCTCGGTAATGCTGTTCCAGGACCCCACGAATAGAGCGGTGTATTTTTCCGCACTGCCCTTCCGGACGTACACATGGTCCATGGCGGACACACAGTCGGCATGTCCAAACCTGCGCCAGTAGTTGACCTCATCCATCTTCGCAGCAGCACCTGCCAGCGTGTCTATGACATTAGCCGGGGCGCCTGTCCACTCCACCCTTTCTCGGCCCTGCCGCGTGCTCCTCACCACCTCTACTCTCCGAAGGAAACCTCACCGTTAGTACTGACACAAGAGCGTCGATTTCTAGCCAGTTCCTGGAGCCCACGAATCGGTGCCCCATATAGTCCTGCATGACCTTCCTCAGCAATGTAGGGTACGTTAAGGCCTGGGCGAGGCACCCCCTGGACTGCGATTCTATAACTCTGACGGAGCTGGACCCAGGCGTTTTCTACCGTAATCGACTCGGTTGTAAGTGATCGACCCACTTGAGGTCGATATCGTTGCGATATAATCCGTGACAACCGAGTCCGACTCGGTTATATTTGTATAAAATGGTGGATGATAAGCCTTGGCCTACACGTAAACACAACCAGATTTTTAACTTTATCAAACGAATAACAATAGTATGCTCAAAGAAAACCTACCTTTAGTAAGGGCCTACCCCTAAAAGTCCCGTATGTTCCCTTTTTAATGAAATTATCCCATTTAAATCCAATTTCTCCCCGATTGGAAAATAATACACACATCTGCGAATCATTTGTTCACATTTGACCGTCCACGGCCATGTAAATCATACCTTTCGACCTCGACAACAACAACCGGAACGATTACTGTTACTACAGAGTCGGTCCCGTGACAGAGTTGAACCCGTGAAGTTACTGAATAGGGGCCCAGACGAGAAGATTTCCATCCAGGGCATGTATTGGGTGGGGCGCTAACAGGAACCTTGCTCCCGTGTGAACCCGCAGGTCTTGTCCCCCTATATGGATCGCTTAATCTCAGTCTTCCATCGTCATGAATATGACCTTTTCACTCTGTTGGGTATCGTGACGAGGGTTCCCCCTGTTATTGCGAAACAATGATTCGAGGAAGCGCTGCGATACCGCGACTACCTGGAACATCCATGGGTGTACCAAATCGCGGGTCCAACTGATTTTTCAGCCAGTGCCCAGTCTACTCCCCTAGGTTGGGTTAGTGTCATCTCGCGCGCTGCATCGTAGAGCGCGATCCTTAGGCTCAAAGCTCTCCAGTCTGTTTTCATTTGCATGTATGCGCCATTGACCACGTCGATGAGTCCCGGAGCGCAACACTTGTAGTGACTTAAGTCTGGTGACCCTCTCCCGGCTTTTGCATCTTTAAAGCTTGCTTTGTTCACGGGGAGTGACCGCAATGCGACCCCGATGTATTACGACATTACACGACATTTCAGAATGGCTACTATGACAATAGACATTTAGTTGTATTCTATAGATGTGATAGTTCTACAACTTTAACAATCACTGTTAATTGCACTAGTCAATTCAAACCTATAAAGATCACTTTTAACAGTTATCAACAAGTAAACGTCAATGCAGTACTATGTATGATTGTAGATTGATGGTGAAGTGACAGCTTAGGATAATGGACCAGGGATAACCAAATGTGTAAGTAAAAATAACACATTGTAAATTAAATCGTAGCTAAATGCTATATATCATTATTATCTTTACATAATCAGATCAAAGAAAACATTAATGAAATGAAACTTGAAATAAACAGTAATATTAAGATTGAGCTATGTCGTCAGGGTATAAAATCTTACAAATTAATACCTTACTGTACCCCTATATGGTAGATGAAAGTCGCGGATATATCGTGTAAACCAGCAGTTTACATTAGAAAAACATTAAGAGGCACGTTTCAAACCACTGCATTTAACTAATCAAACCTTTTTCCTGGCTGGTTAATCATGCGGAACCTAAAGTTTGATTTTAAAAATAAGAATGTGTATTTGTTGCGACACTTTAATCATTAGCACAATACTGAGCATTAACTAACATTAACTAGCTTTACCAACAAGGTCCTTCAAATTCCAACTCGACACCTTCTCGCGGTTTGGTCCGTGAATAGGGGAGTTTCACTCCCTGAAACTAATGGCGAGCTCTAAATCGTCGTCGGGGAACCCCTTCCCTTTGACTACCTCCCCGACGGCGACGACAAAGACAACACGGACGGATGATGACACAGACGGAGACGACCACGACGTGGGGGAACCCCTGCCTCCCCATATGCTTGTGGCTGGTTCTGACCAGCACAGGCCTGTCCAACCCTTGTCCCTCCGCGTCATCCCTTACGTCCCTTCCTTCGTCTCGATTAGCCAAGTTGCATAAATCTGAGACGTAAAGCAATATCCAATCAATCAATCAATCAATCATTACCAACAAAATTGCCATTCAAAAACTATGTACTATACGTGAGCTCCAGTCCAAGTGTAGTACAGCGAGTGCTGCCGCCAGCCAACATGTCATCTTCATTTACTTTCCAAGTATTGCATTGACATGATACCGCTTTGTTGTACTTTGTACTGAGTTTGACCCTCGTGGTCATCTACATTATTGGCCAGCAGCCAAATATATTGATTTACTTCCAAAAGAAATACAAACTGCACTTGATCGAATATTTAGTCATAAGATGCCGACATTGATGAAGATTTTCATTGCATCAACAACTTTTAGCGACTGGGGTAGTATTGCCACTGTGATCAAAGTAAATAATACAGTAAATAAGACCTCGTTGAGAGGTTTTGAAAAATTAGGCCCACTGGGAAAATCCATTTATCGCAAACTAAAAGCCATGGTATCATTTTGGGCTTGTCTTGGAAACATGTTGCCTACATTTTCATTTAATGGCATTGCGTTTGTCGAACACCAACAGAAAAAATCCTCCAAACTGTTCGAATTAAATTTTTCCCCCAATCCGGGTTTTTCAAAAGGGAGCAAACATTTTTTTTTTTTTTTTTTTTTTAATTTTAAATATTTTTTTATTTTTTGGTTTTTGATTTTTTTTTTTTTGGGAAGATGTTTTATTATGGTGTAGAAAATCATAAAAATTATGGTTTGACGGTATGCGTGCGTGAGGGCATGTCGAAGCATGGGGAAAAAAACGCGGTTTTTAACTTGCATTTTGACATAGAACATATTTAATCTTGTGACAAAAAACATGGCTGAACGAAAGCACACCCCGATAGGAGGTTTTAAACAAACATTTCTGGTTTAAGACGCGACAGAATATGTCCCCGGTTGCTGCTAAAAAGGGAGGAGGGTTTTAATGCCCAAATCTTAAATTTTAAATTTTCGCGACGTAACATACTTTTGAGACAGACGAAATCATTGGGCGGAGGTTTTTTAAATCGGCCGTGATTTTTATACTAGGCTGCGGTCCCTCCCCCCGTCCCCCTTAGTTGAACTACTAACGAAAACATGAATCATTTTTAGATTGCAGTAACCCCACCCCCATTGATTTTTACCTGCTTGTGGTGATTTAAATCTACCGGGCATCAGCGGGGCAGTCAAGTGAAATTCAATGTTTTTGCCCCCACAGTCGTGTCCCCCCCCCCCGCGATTTCTAGTTTCATGGAAATATAGGGAATTGGGATAGAATCAACTATTTCCTACCGTCACGGCAATGTGTAGATTTTGGCTAATCCCCCAATAAAGTTGAGGTAACGTAAAGTCATCGATCTCCTGTGAAGTCTGACCACTTGGCCCAGCTTGATAAAATGGGGCTTTCAAAGGTTTTTATAAACATCCACCGAGAAAAAATTTTAAATTGGAAAAGGTAACCTTTCCGACCTGAAATCTAGACTTTGGTTGTCCGTGGGAATAATGGGAAGTGTAGCAAAGTAAATGAGATTGTAATGTGTTTTCACCTGCTTCAAAAAGCTATTTTGCTGTGGTAGCCGAAATTAAGGTTTAAACCTTTCAAAGTCCCCCCTTTTAGCGGGAACTCATTAACGTTCTGCAGGATAAAGTCCGTGGTCCCGTAGGTGGAAAAGATCTAAACTTACGTGGGTTTGTTGAAAACAGTTCAAAAAGGCGTATTTCCAAAAAGCCTTCAATCGCTAAATATCGGACTACAAAGAACGTGGGAAAACTCGATTTTAAATGCTCCTAAGTTTTTTTGGGAAATTTTTTAGGAATAAAGTACTCCAGGGTATCCCCGCTGAATTAGTTTTGTGATAAATACTACAGACACGCTGTCTTCGTGTAATTTGTTCGCTGCATACTTCACATCAGTTTTCAAGCAAAGTGACCATTTACGATTCCTTTTATTCAGCAACATAACATCAGACTCGCATTTCCGTCGTTTTTCCAGGACATCCTATATAAATTGCTAGACCAGCAGTCGGTGGTCCACTTCCGGTACACTTAGAAGCTATCTTAAAAATGACAGTTTACATGTTATCAAATGGAGCGATTTGTGGCCAAATATTCTTCAGATTGCCGCCAGTTTGCCAGGTAAGCATAACTAGGCACTTAACACCAAATGATTACTAAATTCCCTTATGCATCAACTTCGTATTGTTTCTTTTGTGTTTACATACCATGCGGCACAAGCTAAAAACCATATCAAACAATCCAGTAAAATACTTTATTGTCAATTAAAAAAAAGCATAAATTAAAAACAACCAATCGCCATCTTGAAATGGGCCCGTTGAGTCTTCAATTTGCTACGCTACGCGTCCTGTTGCGGAGGTTAGTAGCTGCTAATCTAAGCCTACTATACAGGGGTTTAATATCAATGGTACTTTTTCTGTATCTCTGTGTTACGTCACCTTGAACTTCGCAATCTAGCAGACTGCAAATCACCCGGCCACAGATCATACCGGGTTTCATAATAAAAGCATTGCGCATAATGAAATAGCGCCCTGCCATCACGTGCATTATTAATCGTATCATATCAGAAGGCTAATTTCCCGGATCGCTGGAAACTGCGCTCGACACTGCAACAAAGATGTGAACAAGGAAGCAGGCTGAACTACCGGCCCATATCGTTACTCCCTTCGTTCAGACATGGATCTGGTGTCAAGATGGCCGCAATTTGTTCTGTGTGTACTCTTAGCCAAGAAAATGCAATATACATGTCCGTTTCTCGAGATAAAGAAACTACTACATGAATAACTAAAAAGCACTCGAATTACCACCTTTTACTCCAATGAGAGTTTGTCTGGCAGCTCAAAATGATCATCATTCATAAATCATCATTTCATACATCATCATTCGTTGCAGCAGGTTATATTTGACCCAAGTTTCTTTGGGTAACATCACTCATATGTGTTCCCCATACAGCACAATTTAAATATGATGATGTTGATGAGCCTTTTCGACTGTTTCACAAAATAGATAACAAATTCAATAAAAACACAAGCAGTATTTAAGACCACTGTCCATCAACGTCCAAAGCACTGGGGCAGCTAGAAAATATGTATGTCAAAATTTCAGACATTGTAGTGTTATACCAAAACTAAAAACGACCCCCTTGCTTTCGGGGGGTGGGTTTCCACATTGCTGCTCTACGTTTGCTACATTGATATTTAGAGAACAAACTATATTTCAAATACGTGGTAACAAGGCGATTCACAAGTTTTTGCATTAAAAATATTTTTTCAATTCTAAGGTCAAGAGGTGTGCAATAATTACACTGATGCCTCATCTTATTGGGGAGGCATAGTGCAACACAATAGCCAATGAACTGTTTAATTGCCATCGGTGATGCAAATTGCAGAGGATATGGATAAGTTTCTTTAACACATTCAGTCTGAGAAGTAGCACTGGTGGGATTGATATTGCTTAACGTCTCATATTTAATGCAACTGGCTGTACTTTCAGTTAGAATTAATACCCGAAAGTAACAATGAAGATTAATTTTGATGCAATAAATGACTTTCTGAATTACAGACTATCTATGGTAGACAAAAAATGACAATTTCATACAATAACTGGATTGGGTATGTATTCCAGCTTCCCTACGTCATGTAGGAATGCAGTAGTCCTTCACTGGAGAAGTCACTTACAACATACGACACATGTAATACATTATTTGGTGTTAAGAAGTATGGCTCGTTAGGTCTTGGTTGTTAGCGTATACTGCTTCCAATGCAGATACGTCCATGGTTCGATTCCCGCTTAAGTCGAGAAGTTTTTTTCTAACTTCTGATTTGGACTTAAAGGCCATCAGTTCTTGTCTAGGAGTTTGTAAACGGTGACTTTGGAGCCGTCCTAGCACGAAGCACATAACTAAAATTTCAAATGTTGTTCTGAATTCGGACTCTGTTGAATTCTGGCGTGTTGAATTCGCGGTGTTCGCACTGTTCATACATCTAATTGCATATATTTTCCTATTAAAAAAATTATCAGATACTTTGGTATGGTTATTCGCTCACAATCGTATCGAATATATTGCGTCGGGCCACTGGCAGGGTTGGCTTGGTCCATATTGATTTAAAGATCCCCACACTGAAAAATCAAGTTATGAACTGAAGTGTGGGCAGACATCTAAATAAAAATTTTATTATATTATATTTATTTATATGCTAGATATCACAAGGGAGAAGGAAACATTACATTTGATTAAACAACATTGTGCAATAAGAAGAGAATTTAACTTTACTTTACATTGAACTCAGTTTTTTTGGGTACAGTGAAAACAAAAGCACTGAAGGAATGAATCCCCCATCCCAATATAGCCGGTTTTAGATTGTAACTGACTGCTTTTGTATTTTTTTATATATGACAAATGCCTGAATATTCCACTACAATAGTATTATAAAAGCTCAGACACAGGGAGCTCGGTGTTGTGCGGGAAAACGTGTGTGGCTTGTACATTACATATATCACAACAAAATACAAAAGCAACAAAAGAATTACTTCATTTGTAGACGTTTAGAACACCCGGTACACAGGGGCCGTTAGAAAAACGAGGGGAAGAAGGGGGAAAACCCCCACCCCCCCACCCGACCACTCAACTTATAATAATAATGACATAGATTTAATTGTCATAATTAAAGGGCTACGTGTATGCGATAATGCATCGATTCTTCGATTTTCAGACATCCATATACATAATTGATTAGGAACATTACGTACGTGAGGCTGTATATTTAATGTTCATGTTTGTACACACGAGGTTGCCTAACAACAAATAAATAACAATGTATATCAATGAATCAATCTGGCTGAAATAAAAACAGGGGGTGGGTGGGGGAAGGTGGAAAAAAATCCAATCCTCACAGAACAATTCATGCGAGCTTTTGGTGGCCATAACCCCCCACACCCCAATTGTGCTGCGTAAGGTATTTAATATGTAAAAAGTATTATTAAAGGGGCTCAAAAACCCAAAAATTTTTTTACCACGTGATCTAGAGCCCAATACCTACACTTAACTTGTGATAAATCAGGTGAAATAATGTGCTGTGACTCTCTTGTTCACCGGTGATGTAACACGATAGTGTGGTTTTAAGTTTGTGTTTGATCCAGAAATTGGCGAAAATTGGTGTTTTGGAAAATTTCAAAATCGGCTTTAACCTGCTTCTTTTTGGTCCACAAATCTAGAGCATAGTACCAATCTAAATGCCCCCTTAAAACCTCGTATGTCTATGAAACTGTGGCCCAAATATACCTCAAACAGCGTCACAAAGATGCTCCAAAATCAACACCCATCTAGGATAATCAGCATATTTTGACCAAACAACTTGCACACAAATTACCAAAACAAAATATAGAGAATATTACCGAACAAAGGCTGTCAATACGTCAATACTGGCCATTATTTTTTTAGGATCAAAATCCTCAAAGGTCCACGAGGCATAAAGGTCATTCCCCATTGTTATTCTCTGGGAGATTCAACTATTAAAATGAAATATTGATTTGTCAACATAAATTTATTCACTTTACTGTATTTATTCGTAATCATATGAATGAAGTCAATGCAGTAAGTGAAAAGAATAGTAACTGAAATACATGTTATCATCGTTGTGGTTATAAAAACTTCCACCCGTCCTCAAATAATTCCTACATAAATTTAGTTTAAGGAATTCCCCCACTTCATATCAAGAAATACCCACTACTCAAGCACTGCAAAGTATAAAAGCGTATGTTTATGATGAAACGTGTCATTCTTCCTTGTTACGTTACGAGACCACCGTGAGCAACTGGGCAAACAAATGATTTCATCCAGTGAAATCGAGTTATAGTTGGTATGACAGTATGGTGATTTGAGTTTTTGGAAACTATTTGGAAACAAATACTTATTAAAGATGGTAAGTTACGTAAAATAAGTTTTATGATGGAATTTACTATTTCCAGCTGTCAATTATTTAGGAATATACAAGATCAGTATGCCATAGAAGGTAAAACCAATTTAATTTAGAAAAACGTTTTTAAGCATGCTAGAATATGGAGGCGAACTGCATTGGGTCTCGGGGCAGAAGGATAACGAAGGTGCTTAGAAATTAAACAGTTGAAAAAAACCAAATAACCATTGTGTTAAAAAAGAAAGTTGTGGCTATGTTTGGCACAAAGTTACAGCTTCTTGTATAAGTTCACCATAATTACTCGACAATGCATGCTACTCGCGAATTTTCTCACTGTAACTCATTAAAACTAATGGAATTGTTAATTATTTTAGAGTGACCAGAACGAGTGTCCAAAAAAATTTGCAAAAAAACCCTGGAGCTCATGTTACGGAAAGTAGAATAGCACAGACAGCATGCATACAAAGGAACAACGCCATTTTAGAAAACGATAGTTTTAGTCAAAACATTTATATTTTACTTTGTCCAGTAAAATAATTAAATAGCAAACGTGTTTTTTATTTTTCAGTGACTATGGTGAAAAAGTGATATATAATTAATATATTTCCTTTGCCTTTGCAATGATCGACTCAATCACGCAACATATTTCGTGAGGAGTTAGTAATGCAAAAGTATTAAATGGCTATCATGGAAATTAAAAAGAATGTCAGAAGATATTCCTATGTTTCCTGATAGAATTGAGTAGATAAATACGTTTTAGTATTTGAAGTTTATATTTTAGGATTAATGGATTCATTATTTTTTAGATACATAACGGCCGAGGAAATACCAAGCGACGTGATGGATTACGGGAACCTTCCAGAGATTGATCGTCGCCCTCCACGACACCTCATCGAGATAAGATTGTATTGTGTGTATACACGACATAACAAAAGGGCGGTACATTAAAAAGAAGATAATTGGTCGATATTTGTACAAAATAATATTTAAGTTAAGTTAGTTTATTGGGGTTTTAGTGCATTTGTACATGATTAAAATTATTATGGTGCTTGTTGAAGAGAAATAAACTTGTATTTTTAGCCTGACCAGACCCTTCATGGGTTGCTTTAATCTTTAATATATTGGTTGAATGTATCTGACACCAACACATGTCTCAAACGATAAATCGAACCATTGAAATTGAACGGCTGTATAGTGGCAATGTATTTGACATTAGAAGCGTTCACACCATCTTGTATAATGATAACTGTAAACGTACAAAGAATAAGCTTCTTCCATCCTATCACTTATCCAATTATTAAGTAAGGCAGAAAATATTTAATTATTCTGGGTAGCATGTTGTTTAGACTTTGATCACACACACACCGTTTAGATTACCTCCTGAATTCTCAAAGTCAATGATACGTCCATACCGTACGTGTTTCACACGAACACATACAAACATGCATGGTCGTAATTAATGTGAGTAATGGATATTGCTTATACGTCTCATATTTATGCAAATTGGCTAATCGAGACGAAGGGAAGGACGTAAGGGATGACGCGGGGGGACAAGGGGTGGACAAGCCTGTGCTGGTCGGAACCAGCCACAAGCGTATGGGGAGGGCAGGGTTTCTCCCACGTCGTGGTCGTCTCCGTCTGTGTCATCATCCGTCCGTGTTGTCATTGTCGTCGCCGTCGGGGAGGTAGTCAAAGGGAAGGGGAAAGCTCCCCGACGACAACCCAGAGCTCGCCATTAGTTTCAGGGAGAAAAACTCCGCTAATCACGGGCCAAACCACGAGAAGGTTGCGAGTTGGGATTTGAAGGCCCGTCGTAATTAATAATGTACCCGCAAATACAAAATACCCGCAAATACAAAATAGTTTAAAGTAAATAAAATAATACTCCAAATTAGTTGGACTTTACTATGAAGTATGACCTATCTTGGACCTTGGCTTACTATTCCCAGTACCTGAGCGAGACCCTTCCATTAATTACTACCGCTCAGGCTTGCGATCAATGGATAATCCCAGAAAATATCCCTAGTTAAAATATTGATGTGCTCAATAAAATCACACTTTTATTAACTGTTTTTCTTTATAAAATTCTTACTAGAAGTTTTGGTAAGATGACAGATAGTGCATTGACGAATCTACCACATTTTTTGTAATTCTTGTAGCTCTAATTTGAACCATTTTGAGCTACAACGTTGATCGAATAAATAAATAAATAAATAAGAACATAGGCAAATGTAAGGTGGTTTGTTTCTCGTAAAGATTAATTAAGGTAGGTAGGACATACACTTTAATGGGGGCTGTTATGGAGAAAGTAGGGGTAGTACTTAGGGGCGATGTTGGCAGATGATTTTGGTTGGGGAGATCAGATGCAAGAAGTTGTTAAGGAGGGTAATAGAGCCCTTGGATTCGTAATGAGAAATATAAGAGGGACCAGCCGAGGAGTTAAAGATCGGACACGCTACTTGGATACTCTCGCGCCGAAAAACTGCGTTAGTATGACTACAGATTTTTGGACATCGGTATCTGTTCAGTTATTCATGAACGTCAGGATACATTACGTTGGTGGCAACTGGGAATTGAAACCTGCTGATTTAGAAGTTACCCAACTTGTGAATCCCACACTGGTGTCTATGTTGCCGGGATGCTGACAGAAATGCATGATCAGTGGGATATAAAAAAGGCTAAATCGTTGCTCGTAAAAGAGCCGCATATGCCAAATGTACATGTTATGTTATTTTATATTATATCTTAACAAGGCTAATGTAACGATGGTATTGTGCCATTAAAATGTAATAACAAAGCTGCAAATAAATTACAAATTACTTGTTTTAATTTCATAATCCTAAGCATATGTAGGCAGAGTTTTTCTATTCCTGTCACATACTTATCATCTGGAGATAAAAACAATACCTGTTCTATTTTATTAGATTTTATGCTGCAACAGGAATGCCAGGTGTTGTTGGGTGCGTTGATTCCATGCACACAATATTCAGGCGGCAATTGGCCTGCTTTAAGCACTCTAATTTGTTCAAAGTAAACGGGCCGGCCCGTCAAGACACTCGATTAAGAGCACCGAGACGAGTAGCATGGGTCCGGCACCGCCCCGTCCGACGCGGGAGCGGGAACGTTGCCTTAGTGCGCCCAAGAGAACACGAGGAGACTTATATAAACCGAAAACATTATCACTCAAAAAATGTTCAGGCTGTAAGTAAGATGAGTAACTGGCAACTGTTATTGCACACATAATTATTTTATATTATTTAGCCAATGTGTCAGTTGTTTTGGTTAATTTATACTAGTGAACCCTTGTTTTAACTTTTTCTAGATATGCAACTTCATGACAACTTTAGTTACAAAGAAAGTCATGCATTCAGTTCCAGGAATAAAACACCAAATAGATTGATTGGAACAGATGTGCTGTCAAATTGTCTCTCATAGTAATGGGATTTTAATTGTTTTCTATAGTTGTTTTGTGTAGAATTTTATATGTGCTTGTTTGATAGGATATTCTTTATCTGCACTATCGTTGGCAGGTGAGTGGAAGCTTCCATTAAGTTGATATTTGTGTTTGAACAATTTGGAAAATCTTCAAAGTCAAACCTAGAGAAAGTGTTTTGTTTTTGAATGGCATCAATCCATGGCCAAAGAACTTAAATAGTGCAAGTTATCAATGTGGCTTAATTGGAAGACGTGTTTGAAGACTCACTGCATGCTAAAGTGGTTTACTAATTAGTAGTGCACTGACTTGTGGAAGAACTTGGCTCGTATAGGCTATTATGCTCATGCTAGAATATTGCTGACAGTAGTGTAGGCCTACTTTGATAATAACTCGAGATGGTTCACGTATACAGAGAAGGAATGAGACCACTGCTGTTGTTATTAATTCTCGTAGCAGGAATTCAGCTAGTGATTGTCGCTAAACAAGAGATGAAAGCCAGGGAAAGTGTTTTTAAGCAAATACATGGTGAGCAGTTTTTAGAAAACCTGCTTATTGTTCGCAATCGAGCAATTTCGAGTTACGCATGCGTTGGAGGAAAAATCTCAGCAAAGCAGTGGATTGCTTGTATAGCTAGATGCTGTAGGAGATCCAATCGTCTTCCAGAGCAGTCCCTCAAACTGAGAATGTTTACGGTTCTTCTGTTGGTACTAAGTGGACATGTAGAGATGAACCCAGGGCCCGATGCGTCTACTTGTAATTGTTGTGAAGGCAAGGGTAGAAAGAATCAGATATTTGTTACGTGTAATTCATGTGGAAAAGAGACCCACAAGACATGCGCCAAGTTATCGGCTACAGATTACAGAAGAATAAAGAAAGGTCACCTGCAATGGACATGTTGGAACTGCTCACTTCCAAGTTTTAGTGATTCATTCTTGGATTCACATGGTATCACCAACATCTCTTTGAACAACTCAACAGCTTCCAGTAAATCTCGTCCTGCACGGCACAACAACATTTCAGTGTTGTCTTTTAATGCGAGGAGTCTTAAGAATACAAAGAGACGGGCTGGTATTGAAGCTTGGATTACGTCGCATGATGCTGACATTGTCTGCGTTAGTGAAACGTGGTTTGATGATTCTGTTGGTAACCTTGAAGTTATGGGAGATCAATACACTGTATTTAGAAGGGACAGGATTGGGAATACAGGGGGAGGCGTTTTAATAGCGATTAAACCCGAACTTCAACCCATGAGGAGAAAGGATCTTGAAACTAGTGCGGAGATAGTCTGGGCTGAAATCAAAATAGGAGAGAAGAAGATTGTTTGTGGATCTGCATACCGGTCTCCATCTTCTACTGATCAAACTAATGCAGATTTAGTGATGTCATTAAATAAGGCACAACCGTCGCTTAAAAACAGCCATGCAATTATTTTGCTTGGAGACTTTAATTTAGACATTTCGTGGACTGTTGACGGCCCAGCAATACCAAACAATCCGTTAGCCAGCATGTTTCTTAATGCATTTGAAGATCTATTTTTGAATCAATTTGTGACTGAAGCTACTCGAGTGACTGAAAAGTGCAGATCTATCTTAGATCTTGTTCTTTGCAATAATGCTAACATAATGTCATCTGTCACTGTGATTCCTGGAGTAAGTGATCACCTTGCGATTATGTCGATTTTGAACATGCGTAGGCCAAAAATCAAGCACATTAATAAAACTGTGTTTAATTATGCACACGCAGACTGGGATAACCTGTGTCAAAATCTTATTTCGGATCTACCTACAGATGTCAGCAATAAAAACGTAGACCAATTTTGGATAGAGTGGAGTGAAGTTTTCTGGTTGAATGTTCACAAAGCCATACCTAGTATAAAAGTGAAGGGAAAACAACGTTCACCATCGATCACCAGTGACATTGTTAAATCAATCAGAAAACGTGACTCAATCTTAGGAAATGGAAGAAAACACAGTCAGATGTAATACATACTAAATACATAGAAGCTAGCAAACTTATTAAACGTACTATACGTCAAGCTCACAGAGATTATATTTGGAAACTAGGAGAAGAAAGCAACAGTAAGGCACTTTGGAAGTACATTCATAGTAAGAATGGAAGTGCATCCCCATCTCACTTTGTGTCAAATGGAATTACTTTTAAAAAATCTTCTGATATTGCTAATGCTTTTAATGATAAATTTAAAGACAACTTCTGCCCATTGGTATGTGACACAAAAGATTTGCTACGTCAAAATCCCTTAGGTGTTGGCCTCTTGGATCCTTTGCTGAATCTACAGGTTTCTGAAGAAGATGTGTGTCGATGTTTACGAAACCTTCGGCCTGGTGCAGCATCCGGACCTGATGGTATTCCATGTAAGATATTACAACAATGTTCAGCATTTATATCGCCATCGATCACAAGCCTTTTCAACCTATCATTATCGACTGGCACTGTTCCTAAGTCATGGAAGACGGCAAATGTAGTACCTGTTTACAAATCTTCTGACAAAGAGGTCATTTCTAACTACAGACCAATGGCATTGACATCAGTGTTATGTAAGGTACTTGAGAGACTAGTAAGTTGATCCATTCTTACACACTTCGATGACAATGGACTTATAAATACAAACCAACATGGGTTTTTGCCAAAAAGATCCTGTGTCACCATGCTTTCAAAAGTAATTGAGGATTGGCAACACAGTTTGGATCAAAAGTCAATTAAGCAGGTGGACGTTATCTCTCTTGATTTGAGTAAAGCATTTGACCGTGTTCCACATGAACGTCTTCTGACAAAACTTGAGAATTATGGCATACAAGGTTCTCTTCTAATTTGGAGTAGGAGTTTTCTTACTGGGAGAAATCAATGCACTGTATTTGATGGATCAAGATCAGGGAACATTGATGTAATCTCAGGTGTACCACAAGGTTCTGTACTTGGTCCCTTGTTCTTCATCATCTATATGATGGACCTTCCTTCATGTGTACAATCTAAGCTAGCTATGTATGCAGATGACTGTACCATATACCGCTCTATTACAAGATTCGATGATGTTGATGCTCTACAAGCTGATTTGGATGCAATAAACTCTTGGTGCTCTGTAAATGGTATGTGTTTAAACGACTCAAAATCTGTGCTTCTTAGACTCTCTCGATCATCAGACCCAATTAATGGAACATACGTTTTGAATAACGGTCAACTTAAATCAAGTAAATCTATAAAATTACTGGGTTTAAACATTTCTCATGACTTGTGTTGGAAAAGGCACACTAATATTGTTAAGTCACAATGCTCTAAACTGGCAAGTTTTGTATTCCGTAACTTGAAAGATAGCCAACCTAGAGTTCTAAGGTCTGTGTTCATCACGCTAATTAGGCTTTAAATAGTGTATGGTGCGCCAGCATGGCATCCAACCACCAAAGAAAACATGCACAACCTAGAATCACTACAGAATCGAGCAACTAAAGCAATCTTGGGGTACAAAACTGACCTCCGTAGCGCTTCTAGAAGAAAAAATCTTAATATACCTAGTATAGAGGCTGTATTCAAGAGATGTGACATTATTTTCCTCAAGTAAGTAAGTAAGTAAGTAAGTAATGTTTTATTCATTTGACTAATACAGAGTAGAAGTATAACACTATCACCTATTCTCTAGAGAGAGAGAGATAGGTGGAGTGAAATGAATAAGGTTATAATAAAATTAAGGTTAACAAATGTTTTTGTTAATACATAGATAAATGTAATAATACAATATGAAACATAAAAAAATGCAATTACATTTACAATGACGCACACAATAATAATTAATACATTGTAAATATTGATATTAATGACAATCAACAAGGTAATTTATTTTTGGGAGAGCCGTCAGATAGAAACTCATGAAGTGAGTAATAACTGTTTTTAAGCAGAAAGGACTTAAGATTAGATTTGAAAGAATTGTCAGATGGGCATAAGCGAATTTTATTCGGAAGGTTATTATAAATAATTGATGCTAAGTAGTATGGACCTTTAGAGAAAAGGGAAAGATTATGAGAGGAAATGTGAACTAAATTGCTGGAACGTGTAAAGTGATCATGAACAGTTGTGTTTTGCTGGAAGATGTGGGTATTAAGGCGAACAAAAAGAGATGCTGACTGAATCAGGACACATGCTAGTGTTGGGATTTCTAATTGTCGAAAGAGTTCCCGACAAGATCGCTTTCTAGAAGCTCCCGCTATTATCCTGATTGCTCTTTTCTGGAGGATGAAGACTCTTTTTGCATGAGGCGATGCACCCCAGAAAAGTGTACCATACGAAAGGTGGGAGTGGATAAATGCAAAGTATGTAATAATCAAAATATGAGGTTGGACTATAGTTTTAAGTTTCCTGAGTATATAACAAGGTATATAAGGTGTATGAGTGGAACCATTGATCTTGACCCTCTTGTGCGCCTTACCCCAGTAAATCGGACTGAGATTTTAGGACGCGGAAGTAATAAGGGGTTGACCTTAAGGACGCCAATTGCTCGAACAAGTGCATTCCAGAAATCCATTTACTACAGGGAGGCAGCGCTCTGGAATGCACTACCTTCTGAAGTAAAGGAACTTCCTCTCGGTAGGTTCGAGGGAGCAGTCAAGAGAATGTTTTTTTTAAGAGTTTGATATGTATGTCTGTTTCATCTTGTTTGATATGTATTTTATTCTTGTTGTATATTATAATTCTTAGGATGGGTGTATAATGTCTCAAATGGATCTTAGGTCTGCTATTAGCATCCATCCGTATGTTTATTATATAATATGTAATGAATGTACGGCATAAACACATAATAATAATAATAATAATAATAATAATAATAATATATTGTTTATAGGAGATTCTGGATATGCAAATGAGCCTGGATGATGCTGCCCATCCTACATGCACAGCCTGGATCACCAGAAGAGCACTATACCACCACACACTGCCGTGCGCGTTGCTGCGTAGAGCGGTGTTTTGGGCTGATGAAAGCTCGTTGGCGTTGTTTACTGAAGCACCGCGTTTTGCATTACAGTCCACAGAAGGCAGGACTGATTATTAATGCATGTGCTGTCCTCCACAATATCGCCATTGACGCTAGGGTTCCCCAGCCAGAACCGAATATGTAAGTTGTATTATCTTAACTATATACATAGTATCATCATCAGGGAAGGGAAAGTTCCCCGACGACGACCCAGAGCTCGCCATTACTTTCAGGAAGAAAAACTCCCCTAATCACGGGCCAAACCACGAGAAGGTTGCGAGTTGGAATTTGATGTCTCAACATTTTCTGTATAAATTCGTAATAGGCCCTATTACATTTTAATATTGGAGAATTAATAACTTATATTTATAAAAAACAAACAAATATTAAAGAATGATTCCGAAAAAGTAGTGTGGGCTTTTGAACGATTAAAAGTAGGCTTACTTCTTTGGGAACTAACCACACCTACCATATCATAAAACTTGCTTCATGGAAGATTATCCGTGTCACCATTTGTTCATTCACAAATCAACAGGAATCTTCGACCCTACTATGAGCACCTACTAAATGGATATTTCTTCGTATTCTATCTGCAGCTTAGAGTCTTTATTTGTGTAACGGCTCCATCTGCAAGGGGAAAGCATAACAAGCTCCTCAGACCAGGTAAGTACTGTGGTATGAGCTGAATGATCTCTTCAAAGTTCTTCTGTTCAAACTTGAAAAGCTTCAAATGACCTATATCTCCGAGCATCCTTTAATAATACTTTTCACCCCCCACGTGGTGATTCTCGTCAACACGATCGAGGAAAGTTGTCCGTCTAGCGCGAGTGTCTCTTGGTTCTTAAGGTGATCGCCGATAGCCGCTGCCGCACTGTCTGTGACGTAGCAGTAGTTCAGGTCAAGCGACACAAGGTTCTTCAAGCCCTCAGATGAAAAGAGCCGTATCAGGATCATCTGAGGCACCGAGTAACAACGGAGCTCCAGATGACGCAGGGTGGGTATCGAGCCGATGGCGAGAATGTTGTCACTATCATCTTTCATAAGTTATTCGATGCTCAACGTTTCCAGACGGTCAAGCTTCTCCAGCGCGGAGAAAGCTTCTCGTGACCAGGCCCCATAACCTAGTCTTAACAAGCGCAGGGTTTTACAGAACCGGTTGCACAAAGCTGTGGTATTGTCGTAGTTTGGAGGTTCGTAATTGTTATATATTGTTAGGTCCTCGAGTTCGAGGTTACTGTTACCAAGGCGCACCAAAAACTCTTAACATAACGTTCCATTATCAGTAGCATGAAGAGTTTTTAGGGAAGGCAGTTGAATGCAAATGTTATTGCAAAACTCTTTGCCACGTACGACATATTTGCAAAGTATTAATGTTTCGATCTCAGTACAGTTTTGTAATATTTCCATCATGACCGCCGAGATAATTACGCCATAATTATCTCTTTTCTCCAAGACTAAAGCACAAATCTTTTGGTTGTGTTTGGGAAACCACTTCTAAGATTGTCTCCATGCCATTCCAGTCGACCAGTGTGAGGGACTTGAAAAATGGCGCTACCTTGAGTATCTAAACGATAGTCTGCTCGCTTACCTCGCCTTGTCTGAACTTGAGTTCTCTGTAGAGTAACGGGTCTTCACATTTCCTCCCAATAACTACATACTTGTGAGACTGTCTCGCACAAATAGGCAGGACTGAGGAAGGAAAACACGTGTAGGAGAACCTCTCGAGCGAGGCTTTCGATGCTAGGAACTGTATTCATTCTCTCCAAGTCAACAAGTTTTGAATGTATAACTCCAAAATTTAAAAGAACGTCATATGTTTAAAGTAATAACGGACACCTCTTTACAATAATTTTTAACAACATCTGCACAAAACCTCTTTTGACCAAGAGACTGCAGCTAAAACTAATCAAATGACATATCCATGTTTATTAACAAATATTTTGTTTTGCAGATAATGGTGAGCAAGGTGACACCGAAAATGTGGACGGCGAAATCAACAATGAGGGATGTTTTATTTTTATTAGCAGAAATTTAAATACATTTTGTATAAACAAATTACAGTTAATGATGAATTTTTATATGCAATTAAGTTTAAAACCTTTAAAAATTATATAATAATTTAAAATAATATTAACATTCCCCACAATTACAGTTTGAAAACGTAAAAATGTAGCTAATCTTTTTTAAAGTAGGTCACTATGACGATGTTATGACAATATTTAGACTGAAATTGCAGCTATCAATGCCGGGTTTAAACTCGATTCCTATTACAAAAACGATTAGGGCTACAAGACAACAGGCGCCCTAAAAACGAAACAACAAGGAAACACAGAAAACTTACAGAAAAGGCTGTCGAGTACGTCAATAATGTTCAATATTTTTTGGATCAAAACCCTCCATGGTCACGGGGCATAAAGATTATCACTATGTTATTTCTTGTGGGAGTTTTTTGCCGATGGGACCTAGGTCGAAAATTACCAAGTTTGGCAATCTTTATTCTGATCATGGTGGGCCCTTTATCTTTTGTTACGGATTGTTTTCGTCCGGGATTCAACTTCCCGCCATCCATGCTGGTCGAAGCTTGGTGTTCGAGGCTAGGGCAGCAAGGGTGAGCCACCGAGCCGGTAGCAGATGTGCCGAGCAGACGACTTCGAGGTGGACGACACTAAGTGACAGGTGGAATTTGATGGGCCGTGTTTGTCTCTCTGAAAGGTCACCACATAAGGAGTTATGGACAGTTATTATTGGAAAAATTAACAAATGGATGCTCATTGATAGTAAAAATAGATTGGATATTTATTAACGTCTCATATTTATGCAACTTGGCTAATCGAGACGAACGGAGGTACGTAAGGGATGACGCGGGGGGACAAGAGGTGGACAGGCATGTGCTGGTCAGAACCAGCCACAAGCGTATGGGGAGGACAGGCATTCCCCCACGTCGTGGTCGTCTCCGTCTGTCATCCGTCCGTGTTGTCATTGTCGTCGCCGTCGGTGAGGTAGTCAAAGGGAAGGGGAAAGTTCCCCGACGACGACCCAGAGCTCGCCATTAGTTTCATGGAGATAAACTCCCCTAATCACGGGCCACACCACGAGAAGGTTGCGAGTTGGACTTTGATGGCCCCTATAGTAAAAATAACTGACCAATAAGCCTTCCTTGTCAGAAGGTCGGATAAACATGATTCGAGGTAAGCAAATGGTTTGGGAAGAGCTTCGAGATGTTAGTTAGTTATTAGGGTTTAAGGGCACTTATGCGGTAATTATGGGGAAAATGTAGTGTTAGAAAAACTAGAATGCATCGGGCACATTCAAATCGAATGGGAAAATGGCTGCATAAGTTGTGACAAGCTTACAAAGGTATGAGAGAGGCTTTGCATCAAAGCTTCGCGTCGCAACAATGCTGGGTACCAGATAGAGCGTCAACCGGGCTTCCAAACCGAAAATACTGAACCACCAAAAGCACCAACATGTCCGTTGCCATAGAAATTGTTGACAAAAACGAACCGGAAAACTGCGGGGGGTCAGAACAATAGGCGCTGTGTTTCGACCTCCAAGCAAGACACAAGTACAACACACAAAATCACAAGTAATTTGCCTCGGAGGTTCTTGCAATGGAGCGCCCATAAATACCATTTTTACAAAACCGCTTGAAGAGATAAATGAACCGGATGTTATAGGAACACTTCCATAAAAAAAGTACTGCCCATCACTGAAGGGAACCATAGCAGGGACAGAACGCAATATCCATATCGAATCTGGTAGTGAGGCGTCTTGCATTTCAGAGATGCTGTGGCAGGAAATTTAAAAATAACCCCACAGTGCGATACTTCCTGTAATGGGAATTACAGTCATAGGCGCCACAGGAATGATAAGCCAACGCGTTACAAGCAAGTGGGGCTAACGATAGAAGTGGGTAACATGAGTACCACAGCAGTGTGTTTAGTAGGAAAGGACCTAACTAGAGACGCATTACTGGGAGCAGACTGATTAATGGACCAAAAAGTTATACTTAAATTCGGGAATAATAAGTCTGCATTATTATGGAGCCTGTGGATGTTTGTATGTTTTCAATCTAGCACGGAGTCGGTAGCAACAAGGCTATTGTGGTGTACCAATGATGACCAACGTACACATTACTAATTAATCCAGAACCAGGATATATCAGAGCTTCCAGGACAATAGGCATACCTCTCAAAAAATCTTTTGAAATTTTATTATTTGTATAAATTGATTGATTATATATTGCTTAACGTCTCATATTTATGCACTTTGGCTAATCAAGACGATGAGTGGTGATAGATGAGGATGAAGTATGAACAGAAGGGAGGAGGGGAAACCCGGTACCAGCACGTAGCCTACTCCTTTCGAAAAGTACCAAGGGGACCAACGGCTTAACGTCCCATCCGAAAGGACGGTGTAACTTTGACAGTCATATTCCTTTACTAACCCGGACTGCCGAGCAGACGTCGCGGAGAACGAAGCCGTTACACTAGCTTTCGAACCCTCCATCTGCTCTAACCAGCGGTATACGTGAGTTTCAGGGTAGAGCGGTCATCCAGTCTACCCATGACCACGCCTGATTCTGCTTAACTTCGGTGTTCGAGTGGGAACCGGTTAAACGAGCTCGGCTAAACCGCTGGCTTTATATATTTGTATAAAAAATTCTTAATTAATAAATATTAATACAAAAATGAAAAAAAATGTGTGGCTAAAAAGGGTTGATAATAACGATTGCTACGTTCTCACACACGCGTTCCACTGTGCACCTACAATTCAGGACGAATGAACTACAATCAACCCGGCACCTCCACCATAATTTGAAAAAATAAATTTAATTTTCTGATGTGTTAACATCATACAATGAGCTTACATATTTGTATTGCAAGTTATACATATCCTTGTTTTAATTTTTCACTCTTTTCATAACATTTACGATTTTAAAAGATTTCGATATTTTAATGTGGAGTCCAAATATCGGTTTCTTTGCCCAGACCTAATTTATAGAATATCACAAACCCTTATAACTTTATTATGTTATTAACTTACATGCAAGCCTTAACCAATCCAGATAATCTAGTAGGCTAATATCATTAAATATAGAAGTAAAGTTAATATTGGTCTAATTTATGTATAAATGTATTTGGGGGGCCTTCCCCGATTGCAAGTCAACTTCTCGCTTTCTTGATGGATGAATTTCTAGTGGTTGACGTATATATTCGGAGCAATAAGGGAACCAACCACATCTCGTGTTCAAAGTCAACCCTACAAAACACATTTCGATGAGCTAACTAGGAAACGCTCAGTTGGACGCGTTGATAAGCGAGCACGTGCTATAGCTAGACCCACATTGCACATTTTTTTAAATTTAAAAATTTACGACGTTCGCGTTTCCAGTATTATTTATTATTGCCAAGGTATTTGGGTAAACCCATAGAGAAATAACCGTGTTTAAATCTTTACTTTAAAATCCACCGCCATCTAGAGGACCTTGACTCATTGGGAAAAATATTGAAACTCTTTGGTGACAAATAATAGACTGCTTCCTCGAAAGTATTTTGATTACTTCTAGGTGGCAGTGCATTAGAAACTTCGCGCGTCTTTTCGTTGCCATGGCAACGTTACTTTTGTTATAATGTAATTTCCATCTACACTACTTATCGGATCAAACTAAAATTAACATATTCGTGACCGGACGGACATTCTAAATGATTTGGCTATCTCAGATTTTGTCGCCGGTTAGTTTGAAAAAAAAACTTTCGATTAACTTTAATGTAACTTTTTAACTTTTTGAACGATTTTGCCACAAAACTAATGGCATTCAATCGAGAACAAAGCTTGCGGATGGTGAAAATTTCAACTCGATCCGAGCCTCCGTTCGAACGTTATCGCGAGACATACAAACAAAAAAAAAAAAAACAAAAAAACAAACAAACAAAAAAAAAAAAAAAAAACAAAACCAGTGACTAATTTTTCCGGCAGAGTCAAATGGAAACGCTCGCTTCGCTCGCTTAACAATCAGTAGCTGGTCACGATCAGTTGCCTTCGAACACATTCAGAAAGTGACTTGCAGGTTCAAGAACGCCGTGGCGTCGCCTGCCCGTGCGGCGATAGTGAACAGCTGCAGAGTCATGAACCCCTCCTTGCTAGGCCTGCCAGAAGAAGTAACCCTGAAACTCTTGGGATATGTAACTGCGAGAGACATCGCGGCCGTTTCGCAAACCTGCAAGCTTCTCAACGGCCAGTGTAAAGACCAGATCTTGTGGTTTAATTATGTTAACAGGGTGTTTTACCCCATGTCCTGGAGCCACCAGACCAATTGGTGTGTGCAGTATCAGAGGAGTCAAACAACTTTAATACATTCCCTTCTAATTATTTTGAATTTTTAGAGTATCTTACAATGGCAAGAGGGCTTGCAGGACCTCTGAGGTGCAAAACACCATCCTACCACAGTTCATGAGTAGCCATAGCAATTTTGCGAATGGCAAGTTTATCGGTATCCAGGGAAGGTTAATAGAATTAGAACTTTGGAAAGACCTCACCAACCTGTTAAATGGCGATCCAACAGGCCCTACTAAATCGCCAGTCATATAGCAAAAGGTTTAATCATTAAAAAAATATTAAATTTAAAATTATTAGTTGAAAATAATGTAAATTCAGTGTATTGGATTAGACAATACTCTAACCGTTTCTAAGTAATAATTTTAAATCAGACATGTTCAGACATGGACAGACTGGAAGTGTAATACGAGTAAAAAGGCTCTTAAAATTAAACTACACTTGGCAAGATCTGGAGAAGGAGACCCATGTCCATACGTGATGACATGGACATGGGAGTCATAAAAAAAGTAACTTATAAAAGTACGTTTTACGGCGTTCGTGGCAGAAATGCTAGCCAGAACAGAAAAGAACATAGTCCGACCAATAGTCCAACCCAGCAATGACGAGCAATTCAAGTAAACTTAAGGCCATTGTAGATCCCGCGCCGCCACTTGTTTTAGCGCTAGCGTTCCCCCTAGCTCGCGAACTGCTCCGTTACCGGCGAATGGCCTCTAAAAGTTCAGCGTTTTCCCGATAGACTGCGAAACCGAAAACATCGCTTCGCGCGTCTAAATGTTCGTCTCGTCGCTGCATCTGCGAGTCAAGGTCAGGCCGGCCGGCACGGTGCGGAGGCCGTGGACGCGAGGGAGGCAGAGATTACACACTCGCTCTCAACGATTCTACTGATCAAAACATTGATCATCTTTGTCTTCCAACCAAAGATGAGATTAATTGCATTTGGCAGTATTTTTTAAACTTAGACCTATTGATATTGATACATGAGGCGGCAGGGGGGTAAAGCCGATGCCACGGGGGGCACTTGCAATCTCCCCCCCCCCCTTATGTTCAGAAAAGCTTGCAGAAGAGTATGAAAAATGGTTTTGCTGTACCATTGGTTTACTTTTGTCCCCGTCCGTAAATACGTAACAGTAAAGGAAAAAAAAAATCAAACATCTTTGTATTTAGTGCGGTATTTTAGTTTCTTTGTATGAAGATATTAGGAAAAGTTTTGTTAAAACTTCGTAAAATCGGCCAATTAACACTTTGTCATCAGTACCTACGTCAAATATAAGGTCACATTCACTTTCCACTATTGGCTTTATATATAACCTATATATATAACTCTAGCATAGCATAAACAAATGTTGCGTTGAGTAGCACTTCAAAAAACTATGCGTGTATTTATTTCACCATTTATAGAACGTACAGGGTCATCTGACAGCAAAGAGCGAAGTGTTGGATGGTGGGAGGGACATAACGAGATCATTTGGAATTGTCGAGTATTTTTTCTGTGGAAGGGGGGTTTCGGTTTTCTTTCTAGGTTTTATAGTCTGTAATGGAGGTGGAAAGCACACAGGCCAACACGTGGACAAATTTTGGCACGAGAACACCGACCCCACCAAACAAGCCGAGAATGTGGTACTTATTGAACTTTGGCCCTAGCCTAATTTTTTTCATTTAAAAATGTGTTTTTTATTCTTACATGCATACATGAGTTGTTTTCCAAATTATGGTCCCGTTTGAATGAGCTATGAGCTATAAGAACAAAGTGTTTGGCCGAAAACAATAATATATTTAAATTTGTCAATATAAACACAATACACAGTTTATGACTTACGAGTCAAAAAGCATCTCATTATTCGATTGAGAGTGCTTAGTTACTACTTTGGTGAATCATATTTTTTCTAAATTGTCATATGAAAATATTGTCAGCTCTCATGTGACAGCCGTCATAGCATGCTGAAATAATAATAATAATAATAATAATAATAATAATAATAATAATAATAATAATAATAATAATAATAATAATAATAATGCTACGCATTACGAAATGATAATTCGGATCGACGTAACATAGTACATAACTGTACACAACTTACGAAATGAATGAAAAAAAGGACATTTTGTAAAACTAGGGAAAATCAAGGTGCGACTAGCGGGGGGGGGGGGGGGAAATTTTTAAATGTGTTTGGTGGACATGGGACCAGATGGCAAACAATTACATAGCGTTTCAAGTAGAATTAATCTTGTGAATCGTCTTCGTCTACTGCAATGGCTTCTGATCAGTGGCGTAATTAGGAATAATTTCAGGGACGGGTTCAAATGTCTGGTAGCTGGGGCCCAGCTGCCAGAGACCCTTTCGCCAAAGGCTAAATAAATCAGCATACTAGTTATTTCGTCATGTTTTGACTAAAAGAATTGCAACTCAGGGGATCACCGTTTTGTTTATGAAGGATATAAACTTAGTTGATTTTGTAAGTAAGCTTTCATTTTGATTACCCAACTAAACCTCGAAATAGGGTAAAACCCGGACATTTACCGTTTTAAAAAAATAACCCGGACACAGATGCAGAAGAATCCCAAAAATAGTATAGGTAAAAAAATAGTAAAAGGGTACAGATGGTTACCCTACATTTAACCCCCCCCCCCCCCTCCCCACCACAGCGCGTGAGCGGGTACTGTGATAGTCGCGTGAAATATGCTCGTCTTTGTGAAGGTCCCATTTCTCAGAAGTCTTGGATCTATGAGATTTCAGCTCGTTTTAATAGTTCAACTGATTGCATCGTTTTTCATGTACAAAGTAACAATTATCTGGCGGATAATCAGCTATTCCCCAAATTAACCCCCCCTTTCCAATCAAACTGTCTGGAAAAATCCACGGCTCAACGTATTAATTATCAGGCACCCCCATCATACTGTAATTTATGGCCATCAGAGGTCGGGATTTACATTACAACTCACGGACAAAGTGTTCCGATGAGAAGTAGAGACATATCCTGTTCCTATTCAAGTGTCCGACGTGAGACCAGAGACCATGAATGTTTGTTTTTTTTGGTTTATTTGGATTAAGGACGTGTCAACCGTTAGGTCATAATGCACCACTCTAACCTGGGGGGGGGGGGGGGGGCCCATGCTAGTCAGAACCAACCACGGGTAAGAGGAGGATAGTGGGTTATCACGTCGCAGTCGTCATTGTCTTTGTCATCGTCCGTGGTGTAATTGTCGTCATCGTCGTCGAGGGGTCGTCAAGGGAAGGGGGCAAGGTCCCCGACGACGATTGCCAGAGCTCGCCTCTAGATTCGGGGAGTAATATACTACCCTTCATACTAGCTGATGTTTGCAAGGTGGACTTTTTCTCTTGAATCGCCTTTTACGATTAGCAGAGCCATGCTCTGGAGTCTGGGCCAATTCTACCCCGGGCTCAGACGGGAGACCATGAATGGTATTCGGTGTTTGGAGAAAAGATAACATAACAAGTAGCAGGCGGGCAAAACATAACAGAAATACAATATTGCCATTCGAGTGATAAAAAAAGGAAGAATTTATTATGATTATCACTGAGCCCACAACATATTTGCAAGTCTTCTCTTGCCTACAATACAAACTAGAAATACCAATGTTTATGGTGAAAATCCTTTACCAGTTTACCCACACAATCTAATCCTCTCTCTGAATCTTTATCGTATTTTGTGTACTGTAGCATTTTCCCTCGACTTCCGACCTGACCTTGAGCGCAGCAACAGACACAGTAATAACATGCGATACTCTACACTTGGCCAGCCAGGCGAACACATTATCGGCTCCCCCCTACCCGCCCAACCAATCCATTGACATCAGCCGCCAGTCATACAGATCGCATCTGTAAACAAGCTATGTAGGTGCAGAAATAGCAGCGATCGTCCAAAGCCTTTAGCGTAGTGATACAGTAAAAACACCCGGCAAGCTAGAGACCCGGGTTCGATTCCGTACAATTATAATGAGTTGCCATTTCAGAGCAGACAATCAAGAGGAATGTCAACTACCGGTACATCTAGTTGTCAATATTGTAATCTAGCTAGGCTATACATCAATTGGTTCAACTTCCCAAAGAGTATTAAAAAACAGATCAATGCTTGACCTTCGCAAAGTTTAAAACAACATTCCGTTCTCTTCTTATCATCCACCGGTATGTTTTAGTTTATTAAATTAAAGGGCGCATCAACCGTTAGGTCCCTCACTTGAGCAAGCTGTCAAAATCCCTTACTAATGTGTTATTTGTGTTTTTCTAACCAACCAGGGTACACCAGTTGCAAGATTAAATGGTAGGACAATAATGAACGACTGTCACTCTTTCCGAAAATCAGTTCGTTTCAGTAAATGTGTGTGGTAGATGTATTCACTCACATAGTGTAAATGTGTATACAAATACTTATGTATTTTTTATTTTCTATCAATATAATTTAATAAGTTTATCAAGGTATTATTTGCTAATAGTCTATATTGGATAAATACATCTAAGTTTCAATCCGACACTGGTAGGGTATGCCTAACGCGTGAAGTGAATGGTAAAACTCTTATTCTGGAAGGAGCCGTTTCGATGCTTGCCACCGTCAACTATTAGGACAGAATTTGTCCCCAAGTTTTTTTTTATTGAGTCCTAACTAGCATAGGCCTAACGCTTCATAAAATTATCTAAAAAGAATGCATTTATACATGTTATATCTCATTTTCAACAAGCGACTATTTTTTCCTTGCGTGTTCGTTGCTCTGTGGGCTCACAGTGCCTGGTTCATGTCAGACCTGACATCATATTCCTACAACACCACTTGTAAACAACGAAATATATCCTAGAACAAGGATGGTTATATACTCAATGCTAGAACTGCCGAGTGAATAAACAAAACATGCATTATATCAATTCAGTCAAGTGGAAGAACTGTTAACATTTTCAGTGTTTAGGTCTTCGTTGTCTCCTAAAACAGATATCTGATTAGTGATAACCATAAAATTATAATGATTGAAGTCACAACGCAACCGTAAGCAATCGTGGTGTGTGGACTGCGTTCCAGGTTCGAATCTTGGTATCGGAATTGTTGTATTGTGCGCATGTAATGAGTGGGTAGGGTATATTAGTCACTCAACGGTTTTTGTCTTCACATATTTTTTTTAAAATTTGCCTTTATTACGAGAGTTGCCTCGCCTTACCATTATGCCTATTTGTTATTATTGCTAACGCATTACTTTTTATTACCCGTATCATAAAACACTTGTCCACTGCCCTACCAGAGTATATTAATTTTATTATAAACATAAAACAGATGTACAGACACGCGTTACCCAAGACGAAGCCCAGCCATATTGCATCACTGACACTTGAGATCACGAAACAAACTTCGTGCTATCCGAAGCTCGCCGGCCGCTTGTCAGAGTTCCCGAGATTGCCACCGCAACGCCATCGTTCAGTCGCGGGCAGATTGGTTGCCGACGACGCGAGACGATTTTTGGAGGGATTTACATGACGGCAGGGAAATGAGTAGGTCTCATCCGCTATTGGTGATACAGACAAGTTGTTAGGTGGAAATTAAAGCTGAGGGGTCCACACAGAGGGTGAATATAAAATATTTCACATTTTTGCAAAATTCAATCTATGTAAGATGGGCTGAACACAAGCGACTTCGATTCACGTTTTCAGCGGTACAGTAAAAAAATCAAAATAAGTAAACTAAGAAAGATAATGCAATGAAACATATGTTATATCACTTGTAAAAGAACTACAAAAACGTGGTTAAATTTTCATATCATTCTAACAAACCGTTTTTGTTTGGCAGTGATTTTAGTTTTAAAGATTTAAATTTCCGGGACAGACCGAAAAAATGATAATAAAAATAAAATTTCACTTTTTTAACATCATTTACATCATGGTTAATCATTTTGTGAAAAATGAAAGAATTATAAAAATATCACCTGTATGTCTAGATTAGCCTTAAGGCTATTCCACCGCGTTTTTCTATTTTCCAAAATATGCTACTAAGTAAAAATATAGTGAATGGCTTTGAAACATGGCTATTTTAGAAAATCAAAAATATTTTTTCCAAATTTTTCTGATCCGGTACACGGCCAATATAGCCACCTCAAAATAATTTCAAACTTCAATTCGCCAGGGCACACCATTCAACGTACGGTGTTGTGCTTTTGTAACATTAATTTTTAACTGTTTTTCTATGGACTGACTGAGAGAAAACAGATTTATTTTAACAATTGTCTTTCCAGCGAATTTTTTCGTTTGGCGGTATTTTTTACCGATTTGTACCGCCAAACGAAAAAATTTATTATCTTAATTATATATTTATTATTAGATAAGCAAGGGCAGGTATCAGGTCCAGTAAATAAAACTCCAAATAAAGAACTCAAATTGATTAAGATCATGGGTCGATCACCTGAAACTCTGGATGTGTTATGTGTGATGTTGAGTAGGGACATTTATTTGACATGTTTAATCAATTTTAAAGTACAGTTATGCAATGCAATGTAGTGAAGTATGGTGGCTTTAAACTGATACTCGAACCTCAAGGAAACCGATGACCGAAATATAAACGTAGATTTTTTTATATTAAAAAAGTTTGACCACGTAATTCTGTGGCAGTAAGAACACATGAGTCAAATTTCTTCAAATTTTCAGTGGTTTGGGACAATTGGTACGATTCCCCTCATCTGTACAAGGCCCTGTTAGATAATGGCACACATGCCTTAGGAACGGTGAGGGTGAACAGGAAGCAAATGCCTGCAGATTTCAAAACCATGAAACTTATCAAGGAACAAGCGGTTAACCGGAGTGGGGATAATCTTCTTGCTGTAAAGTGGAAAGACAAGAAAGATGTGCATGTGCTTTCCACTTTGCATGCCGACATCGACATGCAAGTAGCAAAGTTGAACAGGAAGAAGGGCGGAGGGGAGGAGGAAGTAATCAAGCCCAAATGTGTCTAGGCCTACAAAAAAAATTTATTCTAGCTAATGGACATGACAATCTTCAACTCTTTCTGTTTGTACAAGATAGACAATAAGAATATGCATTTCACTGAGTATAGACTAAGTTTAGCAAGACAGGTTCTGGAGCAAGATGAAGTTCCGAATAGAATTAGTCCCGGGCGCGCTCCAATCCAAGACAATCCATTGAGGCTGCAGGGAAAGTTCTAAGGACATTTTCCGGTTCATATACAACCCACACCAAAGAAGCAGTTTCCTTCGAGGCCTTGCAAAGTGTGCAAGGCAAATGGCAAGAGGTCAGATGTTTGGATTCTCTGTGAAAAGTGCCAACTTCCTCTTCATCTGGAAGATGGTTTTAAGGCATACCATTCTAAGTTCATGTACTGAGAGAATGTCCAAAGTGTCCCTGGTAACGCCCCTGTTTGCTCACTAGCATATGTTCTCATTGTTGATTTAATTTTGTGTATTATTATTCCATAGCAACAGCAAACTTTTTTTATAGAAAATAAACAAATAATCAAGAAATATTTATTTTATTTACATTAATTCTACGAAAACTTTTTGTAGGCCATACATAATTTATTTTTGTATTTTTGTTGTATATAGTAGGCCCTTCATTTTTTAGACACTAGGTACTCATTATTGATTTCATTGTGAACATTGTTATACCATAGCAATAGCAAACATTTCTAAAGAATAAGCTAATTGCCATGGCCTGCAACTAGCCCTACACTTGACCGGTCTTAGGACGCTCAAGGTGTTCTTCTGGTGTTGCAAACACCAGTTGTCGATAGATCAAGTAGTTCGGAAAATTGTTCCACAGAGGAAAGTGATGACACAGTTTCACAGATAGTCTAATACCGACACAGAAAGATTTTCTTTTTCACTGTCGGTGTCGCCATCCAAATGGAACGTAATTAAGCTCACAGATGCTGAGTACCACAGAAACATTGAGGGGCGCAGTAAGATCACTAGAAGATATCAATTCCTCAAAACCTGGGGTATGGACTAGTTTAATTAATAGAGCGGTTTGGTTAAGGCTATTGTACCACCTCTGGCCGATAATTTGAAAATCGAAGAAACATGTCTGAAAAGTTTGCTGAATGAAAGAAGGCCTTTAAAATAACAAAAAAAAAATTGTGAATTTTTTTGGGCGGGACATAACCTCACTTTTGGAAATTAGATTTAGATTTTTGGACAAAGGGAGTGTAATATACAAGACTAGTTCAAAATTAAATTTTGAGAATCGGTTTTCTGGAAAAAGTTTCTAAACACCTTTAGCTATAACTTGACTATAGCTAAAATAGTTTTCTGAAAATAACAGTTGGTGTACGAATTTTTTTGTTAAACGGTTTCTTCGACTTTTAAATTATCGGCTAGAGGTGGTACAATAGCCTTAAAGAAAATATGAGTGCGTATGGGTGTTCTAAATACGCCAAAATTCGTCCACAGTCTATTACCTCATACTTGAAAATATTTGCCCGATGCAAAGTATGTGGTTGTACTTTAACAGGTGTAGCCCAGCACGAGCCCGATGCTGAAATGCACGAAAGCCTTGACTTCGAGGAGCTCGTGGAGACACAAAAGTATCACATCAAGAATGTGGCAAACGTCGATTGTCAGGCCATCGAAGAGCTATCGTATCCCATCAGCTTGTTGAAGAAGGCCATACAACAAGGTACGTACAAGGTACAAGACATGGCAAGGAAAGACATGAACTTATTTGACCCTGAAACGAGCCACCTCCCGAGGCTTGAAGTTCTGAGGAAGGCCAAATCAAACAAGATAGGATCGTTGATGATCCATTGATCTTATCCTATTCTTCTGAAACATGCAGAGCCGTCAACACAGTATTGTTGATTTAGGTCTCTTCCCTTTCTTCGTCCACTATTGGACCACTGATCAGTAACGAGTATTTGCAGAGTATTGCAAATGAGCCAATGAAAGTAAAATGTGTATAAATGCCTCTGCTGGAATAATCTGGCTGCTAGTTTCTTAAATTAAACTAGACCTAGGATTCTAGGACCTAAGACTCTAGTTGGATTTACACAAGGGCCAACTAACTATAATTGATAATAGTAATTAAATGACGATAGTGACACCACTGCAAGCATGTGTTGTTCTTTCAAAATAGGAAGCTATTCCAACCATCTTCTGCAGGTATTAGCATTTAAATAGGTGTAGGTTTTGTGGTATCGGTATCAGCCATTTATGGGG
>JAMZAV010003423.1:0-70868 GCA_024449915.1 Sweltsa coloradensis
ACCGTATTTTGGCCATAAGGCCGCTTTCTTGCCACTCACGGACAAAGCGTTCGTGAGGAAAAAGATAGATAGAGATGACCCGACGGTTCGACTTGGGGATATTATAATTCATTATTAAGTGAACTCGCTAAGTTACATACAGCTGATTTGTTTGTTCATTGAACATAGGCCGGAGGACCACTGCAGAGTGTAGCTTTCTATGTTAATCTATTAATAATTTTAATATAGAGTCATAAATTTTACAAAAATCTCGGGCATTGGACAAAATTAAACATTTATACCCGGTCTGAATTCTGCTGGTCCGAAAAAATGTGTTAGCCACTGAATGTTAGTGGGGCTCGGCTTGATGGATGACAACTTACGACCGTTTGCCAGCATGAAACGGAAGAACTACCATCGCGAAAAAATTTAAAATCACCAGATGCTTCCTCGACTTATTGAACTTAAATGCCTTCAAAAGAGGAGGGACATGCGTTTAAAGCAAATTCCTGTTTGCGGGGCCCAACTGATACACACACATGAATGAAATTTGTTGTTATTGTCAGGGGTAGTGAAAATATATAGGGCTTTAAAGTACACTTTTCAAAAACTGTTCCAAAATAACAAAGCTAATTTTTTTAAAAAGGTTTTGGGATTTTTAAAAGTTTAAAATTGACCAATTCATAATGGATCCTGGCTGATTGGATGAGCGAAGCGAAGACTCAATTTCACCGCCCCCAAAAAAATTTTTGCTCGGTTGTTTTTTTTGTTTTTTTTTGTTTGTTTGTTTTTCCGTCTGTTTGAATTGGGCTCTCTCCCGGCAAACGGCATATGCGATCTTGATGAAAATTTGACACGACCTTCGTTTTCTCTGAATTTGACTTGCCACTTTTTGGGTACAATCGAAGAAATATTCTCATGAATATCGTACTTTTACGATTTTTTTTTTCGATTTTTAGTGCGATATTTTCGTGCCATTAGGGCCAATTCTGACCGAACGGATGGGGCTACAACGTTCATATTTCACATGGACTTTAAGGTAATGGTGATTAATTGCTTTCTAAACAAAAAAAGTTGAAAAAGTTAGCCAGAATCGAGAGAAATAAAGCTTTTAATATACGTTTTTTGATTTTTTTGTGCGATATTTTCGTCCCATCGAGAGAAATAAAGCTTTTAATATACGTTTTTTGACTTTTTGTGCGATTTTTTCGTGCCTTTTTGGGCAATTCTGACCAACGGTGGGGCTACAACGTTCTTTATTATACATGGACATTAAGGTTATGGTGATGTAGTACCTTTTGAAAAAAAATGTTGAAAAAGTTAGCCGGGAATCCATAGAAATATAGCTTTTAATGTGAGTTTTTTTTACGTTAAATAATAAAAATTAAAAAGAAACAATAGAAACTTGACAACAATCACCTACAATGCGTCGGCAGAAAAACAAAGCACTTGCAAAAGTAAAGATATCCTACGCAAACTAAAACTTTAAAAAGCTCATCCCTCAACGCGGCGGGACTTTGGGTTTTCCTAGTAACCTTTAAAAATTACAAATATAGGACTGTCCATGTATGCTTTATTGAAAACTATGTAAAGTTTAATATATGTCGGATTCTTCCTGGCCGAGCGAATAGCTAAGTGACAACTACCAAATGCGTCCTATTCCCTCTTAATGACATAATATTTACAGTTCCTTCCTTACTGCATAATAATGTACATTCACTGTTTTACTATATTTCAATATTAAATCGAAACTTTGTATTGCCAGCTATACCGTATTTGCTAAAAATCATATCGTACTTATTTTGACTTTGCGCATTGCATTATTCTTCAACTAGGTCGGTTTTGACTAATATTACCACTGTTAGCATGATTTCATCTTGCAAACTACAAACTTTGTCACATGAACGAGACCAGCAAGCCTAGTGAATTTCTGGTTTGATTTTGAAAGTGGCCTTACCAATGAAATTCCATGAAGGTTGCGTGATTGTCATGTAATAAGAACCTGCCCGTCTGGTCTGTGAGTGTGATATCAAGGCTGCTGGCTTCTGAACTGCCAACACGGGGTGTCGGGAGTGAGAAAAAGGTTACATCCCCACTTGACTGATTGCAAATTTAAAATTCACACATTACAATCATAAATTACGCATATTTTTAAGTAGGTATTTATTTGATTATTAAGTTAACGCCTATCCAATACAAAACTGATTTACATAGGAATTTGACCTAAAGTGCATGGCGTTGCTGAATATTATTCATTAGGGGTGTAAGGCGGGCGCACAATCTGTTATCTGTGGTGGGTGGTAAGGGGAGACTATAACTTCAAACGCAATGTAAAATACAACCCCGAACCTTTGAAACCATTTCTTCCATATACGCATGTCAAGCTAACGTTTAACAACGATTTTACAACACGATTGGGCAAAGCAATGCGTTTTTATAACACATTGGTTGGGGCAGCGAGCAATAATATGTATAGCGCCTTCTTAGCCTTTGCCCTTTGGTCCACCTAGTAGGCCTAATTTTAAAAAAGGAATTGCTTTAGGATAGGTAAATAATGATAGATTGTTTGTAATAATGAAACATTGAGTTTGGCGGTTGCCCGCGATCTCATCCTTCAAACTTCTATCACCAGCACAGATAATGGAGTACAGTGTCAGTACTATCTGTGTACCAGTATACCCGGTACTGGTACTGTACTGGAATTAGCTTGTTGTAAAACCTTGTCAAGCATGTTTCAATCTTGTTTCAATAAACAAGAATCTGTTTTTGCCATACTAAGTTGTTACCATTCATTCGCAACAGGTCACAAATAGCTTGAAATGAGTATAGCAGCATTAATTTCTCGATTTTATTAACAACACTTCCGTAGGTATCATTATTGATTATATGGAAATCAATGATTTTCCTATTATTCCTGGATTGATTTCCATTAACTCGATGTTATTGTTGATGGTTTATAATTTGTGTGTTATTATTTATACATATTTCCGTGGTGGGCTTTAGATATCAAACCCGGGTCATCATCCCTGCAAGCTGTATGTAAGTGTAGGCTTTGCTAGGGGTCACTCCAACTATCACAAACACAAGCTGTCTCTAGCCTAGTTCTAGCATTGGTTTTAGCAACTAAGCACAATAGAGTGAACTTCAACACTCCTAGTAGGTCAAATCGGTATTTAAAATTGACTCGTGCGTTGTTGTTGGCGTACCTGTTTGTGCATAGATGTAGGTAAGGTATAGGCATGTTCTTCCGGTTTTAGCCGTTTTGTTTCACATCCTATGATTATGGGATCTTATTGATATATCTAATGCATGAGAACATGTGATATAAATCAGTTTTTTGGTTATCTTATTATTACTTGAATGCTCGGAAAGTAAATAGTCGCAGGGTTTATGATTTATATAATAAGTATATTGTCATGTCAACATAATAACTTATAAAAAGGGCTTATTGCTCAATTATTCATAGCTCGCACACAAAAAACAATAACTAGTAAACGCCAAAGTCGTTTTTAGACGAGTGAGTAACCCATGTGTTGAGTATCCGGTATCATTCCCTTTTCTCCCCCTATACCTAAGATGGATCTAGACAGCGTTGGTCTTTCCTCCCTATAGCCTTTTTCATAGTCTATGTGGCACATTATGGCCTTAGGTGAACGCGCCCTTAAAACAAATAAACTAAACACCCTATCATTTATACCTATATATCAATCAACTTAAATGCAAATCTTCCCGCGAACTCAACACATGACACGCTCACTCGTCTAACAACGCACCGGTCTGTTTAAAATTTCAGCGCAATCTATTCAGAGATTCGGTGATTTTTATAGAAACAAACTACAAACACCCACACACCCACGCACCCAACACACCCACACTTAGAATGACCGAAGCGCCGTTTGAGTTGAGTTGTAGACTACGTATCGCTGCGCTTACTAGTCTATAATAATAATACATTGCAAAGAATATATTTATCTTTTGAAGGTAGAAAGAAGTTGTTTTAACAATCAAATTTCGATTTTATATATATAAATTAAATCAAATACCGATAATTCATCGATTATCCACTAATCTTTACTTATACAATCAGCGCATCCTGGGTAGAAGTTTTGGGAACAAATTGATAAAAACGGAAAATATCATAAATTCTGCGAGTACTTATTTTCCGAAATTCAAGTTTTAATAAGATAACCAAAATATTTGATTTATATCACACAGTTCATTCTGTGTGTGGCGCGGGGCTGCGTGCGTGGCTGCATGAGAGGCTGCGTGGGTGGTGTATTAGTTTGTACTATAAAAATCACCGAATCTCGGAATAGATTACGCTGAATTTTAAACAGACATCCGGTGCGTTGTTAGACGAGTGAGCGAGTCATGTGTTGAATACGGGGGAAACATCTGCATACAAGTTGATTGATATATAGGTTATAAATGATAGTTTGAGTTATTTGTTTACACGAGCGCGTAAAACTGTTAGGCCATAATGGCGCGCCACTCTAGCCTATGCTATAGGGAGGAAAGACCAACGCTCTCTTGATCCAGTCTTAGGTATAGGGGGAGAAAAGGGAACGATACCGGGTACTCAGCACATGGCTCACTCACTCGTCTAACAACGACTTTGGCGTTTTTCTAGCTATTTTTTGGTGTCCGAGCTATGAATTGAGCAATAAGCCTTATATGTTGACATGACAATAGTGTCATTATTATAAACTACTTCCGTGGATGAAACTTTAATTTTTTGTTAATCCGCTAAATTGTTTATAAAATATAAAATATTATGAACTCTTCTAAAAATAGCTTTAACATGATAATTAAAATTGTCATGTTGCTTGCGTTTCTTCCATCACAATCACGGTAATAACATCAACCTTGTATTGTGGAAGCATCATTAGCCTGCCTCATTACCACATATTATTTGGCAATATTATTATTATTACTATCGACAAATGTTGTTTTTCTGTCATTTTTCTTTGGTAGAGTCATACCGTGGTTCTTCTTAAACTTTTAAAGGCCGCACCTTTTTTCTCGCGTGAGTACTTGCATGTATCGACCGTACTAAAAGGGTTTTTGTTGTGCTTAAAAGTGAAGGTTAATTTTTAAATCATTTGAATATAAAAACACTTCGACTAGAGCTTAATGCTTAGATCTCTGATTAGATATTAACAAGTAAAACAACCGCATTGCGTTCAAGTAATATTGTAATTAGTAGTATATGATAATGAACGAGTAATTATAATACTTCGACGCGTGATTAGAACATGTGATGATGGCGCTTCACATTACACAATACATCTGAACTAAGAGAATTCTCTCACCATCATAGTCACATCTAGTTACGGCTATCAAGTATGTGTCGGATTCAACACAATCTGTGTCCATTTGTAAATAGTGGTTACTGAAGACAACCCTGGTTTTAATGTGGAATGCAATAGTTTATTGTGTAACTCTTTTGGCGCGCTAATTTTCATACTAAAGATTTTAAATGTTGTAGGTATATGTTTAGGGGAGATGTGCGGTTTGTCCCTAATCGAGTTTTTTTCATCATATTGCAATTTTATGTGCATATTAGAGGTCATAGTAACATGGGCATATCCTTCCTGAACAATATTCTAAAGTTTCGAATTGTTTAGGTGAAAAGAAGTCAAAATATGGTCCAGAATATATGTGAAATCACTGGATAACGTTCTAACGATATTTATTACATTTAAAAATTGCCAAAAGGTTGGCGCGAACAAATCCAAAATGAAGTTAGAATATTAAAGGGATGGTTTTTATTTCCGAGATACGAATAAAGTTACAACGGAATTCTGATTTTGCCTGTTTCGGCCACCCAATCCGGCGTTTTCTTTAAATTTAATTGCGCGCCATTCTTTTATACAACAGATAATTCTAGTCAATCATGGGTGTCCCGTATGCTTGCTGCAAACTAGAAATTTGGGCAGACTTGTGTTTGTGGCATTTGACTGGACAAACAATAAAAGCCAGATAATGATAGAAGACGTAGATTTAGAAGTTCTCTGGGATTGTTCGACCTTGATACATCTGTGTGTGTGTGACCTTAAAACATTGACAGAGTGGTTGTCGTGAGGACTCTGATCTATCCTCATTAGTAGTGAAATACGACCACACTCGGCGATCTGAGAGCTCAGTTCTGTAACAGTTGTTAGCGGGAATGAAATGTCGTTTTTCAAAGGTACATATCGTTATAGTTCCAGTATATTTTGTTCCACAGAAAGTATGCCGATGCGCGCGGTTTCGGCGCGCCAATGAACGATCAGTATTTTACATTGGGACGTGATTGGTTTGCAATCCACCCGCCGGTGACGTGGGCATCTGCATGCTTACTTGAATGAAACTCGTAACATTCTCGTCGTGCTCGTCGACATAGCCCAAGCTGTGCTTAGTACCTGCCAACAAGTACCCGGGAAGAGAATTACTACCTTGAAATAATGCAAGAAACGGAGCGGAATGCACGATCAAATCTTTGTACAAGAATGAAATTTAAAAAATAAGTGATATAGTTAGCATTGTTAATGCAACTATTGCAAAACAACAAGTTATTGCTATAGTGGCCTACGTCGTGCAGTAGGCTGTACTGAGTCCTGTACATGGTTGTCAAGTGTAAGAGCTGCAATAACAAATTAGTTTTCGTATTGTCAAAATTTTCTCACTATTTTTAATTGTCAATAAATGCAGAAGCTAGTTATGCGTTATTTCAAAATAACATTAAAAAATACACGTTAGGGCCCTACGGGTATTTATTATTAGTATAGTAATTTACCCTTATGCTTTCTTAAACATATAGTCCTGTCCAATAGGGTTTATGAAAAATATAGTTTTTTGGGTTATAAATTGAAACCGAGAAAGAAACCGAAAAAAGGAATACAATTAATATGTGTATCAACATCCCTCCTTTAACATAATATTAAAAAAAAACGCCAAAGTCGTTATATTTTGTTTTGTCATTTGGGGCACTTGTTCGGTCAAAATAAGCTGACGATTTTGGGATGCATATTTTTGCGTGTTTGAGTGTATTATTTTGGCACATTTTAAGACACGATGGTACAGATGATCATTTTAGATTAGTGCGATACCCTAGTATCTATTTGGGGCAAAAAAATAAGCATGCTAAAGCCGATTTCAGTAATTCCCAAAAACGCCAAGTTTCGCAAATTTCATGATCAAAAATTTTAAAAATTCGTGTAAAATCACAGTTACAAAATATAATTTTTTAAAAACTCATTTCACTGAATGTTATAAATAAGTGGTAACCATAATTATTTGGGGGGAAAAGGCCTCTTTAAAGCGGAGGGTTATCCCACCAGAAAGTTGTCACTTCATGACCCGGCACCTCCACCATCATTACAACAAACGACGGCCATTTTTTTTGGTAAGGTAAATCCGCGCCATTCTTACGTAGGTTATACTAGCAATATAATTATCAGTCAACACAAACTATAATGAATTATTAACAATGTGCATAATGGACATACAAACATAATTAAATACAATTAATGAAACTAAAGTCATTGTTATCACGCAACAAAATTAATTAATCACTTCGGTAACGACATGTTACATGGTTGCTTGATAATATTTCCCCCAAAATAATATTGTAGTATAACATAATACATGAAGATATATATATGTGCTTGAAGTAACTAGAATATCTCACTTCCAGTAGTTGGTAGTCAAACATTACATTATTCCCTTTTTCAATTATTACCACTTTACAATCGCTCGCACGAATATTACGATTTACGATTTTGCCCCCGGGCACAGCGTACAGAAACGCGAATTATCAAGTTATATCCAAATAAAAAAGACTAATTTATAACATATATCCATACCCTATATACTTCATTGATTTTGTTGGACATTCTCGTTTATTTCTTTTGCTTTAAGTTAGGCAAAACAGTATCATGTACCTCAAAACTTATCAGGTGATTCCGGAACCCTTAATCAGGAAGAACAACATTCAATTATTCATTGGCTTTCGTCCACAACAAGTTATAAAAAATAAAATACATTACTCGGTCATTCTTATCTTCGCTAAGCACTCTGTCGACATCCGATGTCTAGTCTAGTCTCCATCTCAAGTAGGATGCGATTGGTCCGGCTTCATAGACACAAGACTCAAGACACTATTAATTCAGTGCGTGCGTAATCGGCATCGATTACCTTGTGCATTCTATGCACATTTTAGACGATGATTAAGAAATATACGATTGTAACACTAACATTCACGAGAGCGAACGAACGTGCATGAGATCTATCGACATGCTGGCACAAGTACAAGGTAAACGGGACTCTTGCCCAAATTTCCCTTTACCTTGTGGCCTGTGACACGGGCCAACGGAGCATGCTGGCACTTACTAACCCTTTGACCTACTAATATTGCAATGGTGATGCTCAATTCTGTACTAAAACCCCATGTACGCTACTGCACAAATCAATTGCATTACAATTTGAGATGTTACAACATTACAAATTTTTTTAGCATCCAGGCCTGAATTGGTCTGGCCAGGTCTATAGGTGCAACCATCGAACGAAAATATTTATCGGTTAGTTTAAACAATTGCGTCATCAAGTTTTATTAATGGGATACACTGTAAAATCCAAATTTTGCGGATATCGATACACACTTGTGACTTTTCGTATATCAGGAATGGCTTACTATGATGGCGAAAATACACAGTTTAGTAGGCCTATAACCCCGATCGAAATCAGTCTATTATATTTCATGAAGCCTCCACCTCCCACCCTATTAACGTAACTACTGGTGCTCCACAAGGGTTTGTGCTAGGTCCGCTTCTTGATATTTTTCCTAGACTTACCTAAAATATGTACTATGCACCTTCTTGATATTTTCTTGACTTACCTATGTACTATGCACCTTCTCAATTAATTTTTGGCCTGTGAGTAGGGGATAGTTGTATTCCCCTAAACTAAGGGCGAGCTCTGGCCGGTTGGGGTGCATGTTGCAGCGCGAAACTCTCGCGCAACTTTTTATCACACCTTTCTTCATTCACACAGCCTTACTCATATTATTTTCTTCTTTCACTTTTTCTTCTCCATACTTGCGGCCCTCTCTTTCAACGAGCACTCCTCCGTTCCCACCCAGTTTAAAACCCCTCCTATCCAACATCCTCACTCCTTCCCCTTTAACCCCGCGTCTTCCCTTATACGTTCCTACCTTTGGAGGGAAGAAAAACATGGTGGTAATCCACAAAATGGAAAAAGAAAATTTGGAAGATTCCAATACACTTGACAAAGGGCACTGAAAACTCTACTGTTGAGTGCCTTAAAAAAACATTAACTAACATTAACTAACTAACTCAATTAATAAGTTTGCAGGTGATACTACTAACTTTTCCGACAAAATTAGCCTCATAGAAATTTAAAATATCCACTTCAAGAGCTTCAAACAGAGTTGGTATCGAATATCGTTGGAGCATTAGTGTCGTTAATATTATGATGAAAATTAACTCTAAAAACGTTCAATTTTGCCTTAAATTGTTCCCAAATTTCCATTCCAAACTCTCGAATGAGTTAAAATGGAATGTGTGAACTATTTTTTTTCTGTTCGTAGAGAACTGTATCTTTGGGTTAGTAAATAGGAGTATTGGTATGAGCAGGCAACCCTACATTAACTGCTCTCCTAACCTTCATACGCATGTTTAACATGTTGATTCCAGCGTGGGCGAAAATGTGCAGAAGTTGAGAGTGCAGGAGGATCACTAAATGTGAGGGGAGGTTAGAACCCTAGTGCAACTTCCGCCGCAATCAAAGTGACGCTTCGGAATAATAATTGTAATTGTAAGCAAGGTGGTGTGAGTCGTTTAGGGGATCGGCCGGTGGAGGCTGGAGTGGACCAGGACATCGACTACTCTAGCTGGTAGTCGGAAGGCGGCTGGGACGAAGGAACAAAGTGGTTAAACTAAAAAATAACTGTTTTCTGCAGAGTCGATGAGAATGACGTACGCCGATGGGCCTAAAAGGGTTTTTCTCCAGCTCCAAAAAGATCTTTAACCATCTCAGCATCTTATTATGCAACATTTAAGGGGTTGGTGGAAGTCCTTTTCGTAATTATCTCTTATGCGCAAAGGGTATTTTACTATTTTTCCCCTAAGAAACTTTTGGGGCAATGCTAAGGTGGTGGGATTACTTTTTAACTAAACTCGCTCCACATCCCGCAAACGTAACATATTTTTTAAATATGTGATTTTGATTTTTGATTTTTATGAACAGTCCTGAACTGATTTCAAAACAAAATGAATTATGAAAACGCACAAAAACGAAGTGCGTTATAAACATTTTTTTGGGCGGGATGTGAAGGTGAGTTAATTAAAATGTTTGCCATGCCCCAAATAAGCATTGCCCCAAGCTATTTAGGTAAACACTGGTAATATCCTTGGTCTACAAGAGGAGATTACGATTTCCATTTACATGCGTAATAAGCTCTTAGGAATCGACTTCAGTTTGTCATTTTAACGCGCTTCAAACCAACAAAATTTTATTTTCGGATTTTTAAGTTGGGGATTTTTTGGGAATTTTGTAAAAATTAATTAGAAGCATCAATCATAGCATTTTTCCATGAATATTTAAATTAAAGAAATAAACCAAAAAATAAATACATTTTTAAGAATTTAGAATCTGTCAAAATGGTCAAAAAAACAACCCAAAAAACTACGCATTTTCTGATTGATCTATGGTTAATATTGAAACTTCTTGATCTAGAAAAATCACAGGAGGAAAGGAAAAAACGTTCCACCTACAATTTCTACCCTTTAATTAAGCTAACAATTTATGTTTTTGGACTTGATTAAAAGCTTTCCCAATCTATTGCAATACATCAACTTGTTTTGTTGACAGCAAGGCGATGCGAGATAAAAGTTTACCAATGACCGTTTTAGGTTTAAAAACATTGCTGGGTTTTTAATTTATTTATTGTTTCTTTTGAAGTAAATGAATAACCGTTTGACAACCATTTATAATACTAAAACAATTTATAAAAAACCGATTTCTATCAAGTTTGTTCTTCGCTCACATACAAAGGGAAAATTTGAATATTTGTACAATATAATAAGTCTCCGTAATGTAAAGGTGTACAGAAATTGTTTTCTATATCAGCGGTGTTTCGTGGGCCGCCTTTCGCTTTCTATCTATCTGCAGAGTTATTTTTAAAGCTGTGTCCATGTGACCGACGAGATTGGCATTTCCTACAGCCGAGGCGTGACCTTGGTTCTGTAGGGTGAACGTCAAGGCCACACAGATATAAATCTGCGCCCTTCTGTGCACGAGACGCGTGCCCGCATTACACGTGATAAGTGCCAGGCTGCGTGCCGCACGCGTTATGCGCAAAATACAGCAAAACCTTCGTGGTGCTACAGGTTGTATTCTGAATGAAATGTACGTAACGTTCAGCAGAGTCTAAAGTGAGCTGAAAATTAGAGTGAGAAATTAAATTATTAGGCAACAGTTTAAAACAGCCATCAGCAATATGTTAAAAAACTAAAACTACGATCTTCATATTATTATTAATTATTACGCTACCTACGAGTGCCATTTATTAACTTGTTAACGAAGTACTTAGGCTATCTAACATTTTTGTTAGAACAAATTCTCTTTGTGGAAGTGGGCATCTTCCCGATAAGAATTTTCAGAATTTAATACCCAACTAACAAAAAAAATTTAACATTACTTTTTTAAATTTCACACTAATAGTCGGTTCTTCTTTCAACTCACTAAAAAAAGCTTTGGGGTTTTTTTTATAAAAGTCGAAATATTTACTGTGTGTTGAGTGTGTTTTTAAATATCTTTCGGCTCGTTGATCGAAATCAATATCAAAATCGATCACATTATTATTATTATTATTCATGTTTTGAGTACGCATGTTGTAATACAATTATTTGTTACAAGAGCAATGAAGCTATCAGGTTTATATATTTAAGTTTTGTGTTAAAAATACATTGTGTCCCATACTAAACCGAGGAAGATCCTCATCACCTCTCCCCTTGGAATTGTACAGTTTCCCGAACCTTTTACATCTTAGTTCGTCCAAATATGGATGTGTCAGATGCCCTTTAATTGAAGTAAAAAAGTTTTCAACATATTATAGAGCCAAAAACTGGATTTTATGGAGCAAAACTCTCCTGATAATGCAAACACTTTTTTCACTTTTTTGTCCGCCCGTCACTTCTCACGATAAAAACCCAAAATGAGCTTTATTACATGCATTTTTGTTTGGGATTGCCCAATTGACAAGAATGATACAGATTGTTTTGTTGACCCTGAGGGCGGTGAGGGCAGAAGGACGGGATCCGGATCCCTATCCTTGCTCAAACCGGGGATATATTTGCGAATCAGGCATCACAACCAGAAGGGATCAGAAGAGATATTGTTGTTACGAAACAATAACTACCCCTTAAAATTCTATAACTGAAATGAACTGTGACAAGTTTTAATATGAATATTGATACTAAATTTACTTTATTCAAAGGAAAAAAGCTCTACAATTTAGTTTGATCAAGTTGCTCGTAACTAGGGCCTTTGAGAATACACAAATAAAAAACAAGCGCACAAATGCCTTTTGAAATATAATGAATGGCCACTGCCATCTCATTTTTAAGTCTACATTTCCAACATACCCCCCACCTTTCATTTTGACATAATAATGACAGCAAATGAAACATAATTTTTTGGACCATGACGTCTACTGTGGGTATGTTGACTTTCACTCTTGCGGCTCGTGTGCGAATTTGCATCATCTTCACTGCGTTGTAGGTCGGAAGATTTGACACTTCTAGGGGATAAAAACCGTTGTATAGGACGCACCAAGATTCCATGCTGCGTCTTCCCCCGAGCCACTCTGACGTATCCGTCATTGCCGGGTAGAAGACCCAAAACACTTTTGCCATTGGCCAGTCCAGTCTTTTTTATTGTGGGCTCCCACAAGCACAATCTCGCCGACTAAATAGTTTCCTGTGTCGTTCACTGCCTTCCCGCGTTGTACCAGTTGTCCCAAATACTCTTTCCAAAATCGGCTTCGTAGATGGTCACGGACAATTTGTCTATAACGGAAACGGCGTTGGAAAACCTTCAGATTCCAACATATCTAAATCTGGCACGTTCTGTTCGCGAATATCATTCAGAAACATCGCCGGAGTTAAAGGTATCAAATCGTCTATGTTGTCTGAAATGTAGGTGAGAGGTCTCCCATTGAGGGACTGCCTCAGCATCAAACAATACTGTAGGAAAGCTCTTCGTAGTTCAAGAAGACTTTCCTAGCACGCGCTTGAGTATTCCTTTTACTGAGCGAATGAGACGCTCCCACCATCCTCCCCACCATGCTGCTGATGGAGGGTTGAATTTCCAGTGAATCTTGTCCACTGCGAATTCATTCTTCACCTTATCCCAGTCCAACTCTTGAAGAGCATTAGCACACCCAAAAAAATTTGGTCGCGTTGTCGCTATAGACCGTAGTGGGCCTTCCTCGGCGAGCCACAAATCTTCTTACTGACTGAATAAAAGCCTCAGTGCTGAGTGAGCTTACAATTTCCCAAGTGAATAGCTCGGTATACGCACATGTAAACAACACTACCAAAAACTTTACTCTTATCCTTAAGATACTTTTGGGCCAGTAGGTCCACTCCAACAATCTGAAACACTGCTGCGGTGGTTACTCTGTCTTGAGGTAATGGAGCTGGGTAAGTCGTTGAACTCTTGCTGCAAATCTTCTACATCTTGGACATTTCAAACAGATTCTTTTTATTGTTTTTTCTGCTTTTCACAATCCAATATTTTTCTCGCAATTTCCCATTAGAAACTGTACTCCGCGTGACTGTTTTTGAGAGTTCTTCTCTGATGATCATATTCACCACTAGATGGTTTGGACGGAAAGTAGCACAGGGAATATGAAATCAATGATATCATCTTTCATAGCGAGTCTTGTCTTTCACTCGTAATAGTCCGTCTACCCCTTTTAAATACTTGAAGACCGAAAGTCACTTCTCCTTCATAACGAAAAGTTTTCCTGTTGAATGTTGATTAGTAGATCTCTTTCTGCTGCGTTGAGCTCGTCGACTGTCTGCACCCTTGGCACTAATCTTCTTGCGAGACTTTTTTAATAAATCTCTGCATCCATCTGTGACCTTCACTAACCGATTGTATGATGAGAACCTTGTTATGTTCCATGGGTGTCTTCACCGGTTGTCACGTGCATGGCGTTCATTACTTTTTTTTTTCTGTTCAGAGAACACTAATTCCTCGTTGAATTTAGTTTCTCCCACTGGCCATTGTGAAGCATGTTTTTTGAGCCACCCCGGTCCCTCCCACCATCTCGAATGTACAAGGTCTTGTGAGCTGCATCCTCTGGATGGAAGATCAGCAGGATTGAGAGACCCTGGTACATCCCTCCAATTTTCCGGTTTAGTGAGATTGCATATCTCTTTTACCCGATTTCCAACGAAAGTGCCCCATTCATCATTCCTCCGTATCCATGCAAAACGCTGTCGTTGAATCACTCCAAAAATGGAAATCAGTTTTGTCTTCTATATGCAAAGATTTCTGTACTGATTCCGATAAGCGACTTCCAATTAGACAGCTCATTAACTCCAATCGAGGTATTGTTGATTTCTTCAGCGGGGCTATTCTTGATTTAGCTTGTATAAGTTGTACAGTAACCCCCTCAGACGACTCGTTCTGAGAAAAACTACTGCAGCATATGCATACCCACTTGCATCACAAAACGTATGGAACGACTGTGAACTCACATAGCTTCCTACGTTCGCTATGTGTCTTGGAATTTTAATATTCGATAAGAATCGAATCTCGTTTAGCCATTTTAGAAACTTCATTGTAGATTCTTCATCCAGGAGTACATCCCATCCCATCTTACTAATCCACATTTCTTGCAGCATTAGTTTTGGTAGCAGTATTATTTTGGGCAAACATATTCCTAGTGGGTCGAAAATCTTTTGAGTCATAGATAAAATTGTTCGTTTTGTCACTTCCTGAACAGATTCGATGCTGGGTATATCAACACTCAAACTGTCCAGATGACGATCCCATTCAACCCCAAACAGAAGTTATTCTGCCGTTTCCATTTCAGAGTCTTCATCTTCGAATTTTTTCCACATTCTTAGGTCCATCTTAGCGTCTTCAAAACAGTTTTACTGATTCCTCCCGAAATTGGCAAACTTCTTCTACTGTATCGAGGGAATTTACACAATTGTCAACATAGAGCGAATCTTGAAGTTTCTTGGCAATGAGACTTTTATTTTCAGGTACTTGTTGGGTTCAGTGATAATCTATGACACTCCCAAGTAAGAATGACTACAGTTGAGTCCAAAAACCTACTCTTTTGTGTCTGAACACCTTAATGGCCCCTTCATAATCACTCTCCCACCATAAAAACCGCAAAAAAATCTCTGTCCTTCTTGTGTATTTCAATCATGAGAAATCCCTTACAATGTCTGAAGTGACTCCAATTTTCTTCTCTGGGAAATCTTGTTATCATTGAAGGTATCAACTCTATGGGTTCGATCCCTTCTCCAGAAATCATTTAGGGAGGGTGACTTGTTGCATTTACTTGATGCATCAAATACAGGGCGAAACTGGGCTTTTGTGAGACTATCTGGCTTGAAAACTGGACGATGAGGCAAAAGTGATTTGGTGTTTCTATCTCCGCATCAGGTACTTCCTCGATTATCCCTTCTTGAAGCCAGTCTTTAAAAATTCTCCCGTAAGTTCCATTTCCCCTTTTTCTTTATTTATTTGAGCAACAACAAGCCTTTTTCCGGCAACTTCCTATTTGTAGGAGAGGGGGGTGACCGTCAATCCGGGGTAAAGCCACCAGATACCTCCCCTTCTGTGCGCGACACTGTTTTCAGAAATGATCTTTCGTTGCAGCCGCGGCTTCTTCCTTGGGTAACCCTCTCTATAGGATCGCTAATACCAATGGATTCTAGCTCCCATAATCGGGCAACAGATGCATCACTGACTTTCATAGATGTCACAAACATTGATACGTTTGTATCTTCAGCCTGGGTTCTAATACGTCCCATCAACGTCCAACCTAGTTCCGTTTCTACTGCTGTTCATACCATTGCCAACTTGTATAAAACGTCCAGTGAGTATCTGTCCGTATACATCAGCTCCAAGTAACAATTCAATGTCACTAGGCCTACCCTTTCCTATATCACTAACCCAATATGATTAGTTCTCAATTGATTCATCCTTCTCCTTTAGCAACTCGTGGTATTTTCCCGCAAATTTTACTTTGACTTAGGACATCAATGGAAATAGGCCTACTAGATAACCTCCCAGGCTTCGAGAGTTGGAGTTGAAACTTATCATGAGACTTGGGTTGTGTTCCCCCAAAGGGGCGACCAGAACGACCAGTCTGCGACCAATGGAATTTAAGTAAACACAATTCGCACCAATAACAGATCAATTTGCAAGAAAAGTATGCGATGCGTTGCTGTTTTCACTGTTGTGGTCGAGACCAAGAAGCCCACAGTTTTATTCCGGTCGTGGGCTGGTCTTGAAGAAAGCGCGGTATTTCAAATTTTTTCCCTTGAAAATCATGGAATAATGTCAACTTCCGACAATGTTCCTGTAACTAAAACATGGGTAGACAATAATTCATTCATTCTTTCATTCAAATCATCATTTATTTTGTAAATGATATGATTTATGTACAATTTAACGAATATCAAACTTTCATTAAAACACGGCCTTGTAGATGCAAAGCACATTTCGGAGCCAAGGCAGTACCCCAACAATCAGGGCGTTGAGTGAAACAATGAAAAAAACAATACCCAGTCGAGCCCAGAAAGGTCGACCGGTCGCCCCTTTTCGGAACACAACCTTGGGCTCGGTGTTTTGGGACCACCAAACAATGAATTGTGATTTTTCCTTACCATGAGATACAAATCCAAGCTGATCTGCTGTTGACTTCAGTACATACGAGCGTTGAGATCCAGTATCAATAAGAGCTCTAACTGTCCTTGACTCTCCGTTAGTAAAAACATCAACCAACAGAGTCATAAGAACAAAAGTCACTTGTACAGATCTGGTTTGACATTGAACTTTGCACTGTCTTCTCCACACACTAGTAGACGTAGGTATGAGACTTCTCATATTTTTATGAGAAGGCAATTCAGGACACATCAAAACCAAATGTTTCTTAGCACACGAGAACCATCTAATGACAGCTTTGCATTCTTGGATACATGATTAGAGCGGAAACAAGTAAAAAACATTTATTTTGTGTGAGTTTGTGTTTCTTATCGGCGATGGACATGTCTTGTGCCCGAACACAATCACGACTTTCGTGATGTTTCTCGCAAAATACACCTTCACACTATCGCCATTAAATAGCCCTGCAGCTGTAGGCACAACAAGATCATAAACGTCATGTTTAGTCTTGTTCCCTTTCTTCATGTCTCTAGCTCCATGTACCGGTACAAACTCAGATTTTGGGTAGGATCTATCTTACTTCGCTTTCAACTTCTCTGTTGAGGAATTCCATTAGACACGATAGGCGATTTTCACCTGCCCCACCGTGTATCGCTCCTCGAGACGATAACGAGCTTCTCAGCCAAGCCCTAAAAGTTTCATCAGGTAACTTGACTCTACAAGAGGAAAAAAGTACTGCAGCACATTTATCGGTAGTCAGACCCAGTGTATCTAATGCCCTTAACTGACCTTCTATTTTATCAAAAGATCTGGAAAGCGTTGGTTTCTCTTTGTTAGAGGGCGTGCTGATTACTAACTTCAGCAGCTCTCTAACATAAACTTCAATTAAGAGATCCCCTTACGAATCTTTCTTTTAGTGCAACTATTTACCCTCGCATAGTTTTCACCTGATGAGGGGAGCTATCGACAAGCTCGCTAGCACGAGTTCCACTTATCATTGACTGGACCAAATACTGAAATTTGTCACAATCATGAATCTCGGTGTCCTCGTGCACTTTCTCAAACTGTGACCAGAATGTCAACCACCCTGTCAGTTCACCATCAAACTTCTTAAGTTCTATCTTATGTAGGGAAATGTCCGATTGGACCGGCTGTCAACCCCACACGTTGGACACTGGGCATCTCTATTTACATAAGTGAGAGCTCTACCAACTTTACTCCTTACCTCTCCAAGACGATCTTCATAGGGCCCTCAATGGCTTCGCTTTCCATGGAATAATATCGTCACTACAGTCATCATCCAGAAGACTTTCTAAATATTTAGAGTCCAGCTGCCTCAAATCGGTCATAACCTTCCCCCAGTTTTGCTAACTTCAGAGACATGGTGTCTTCATCTGGGGAAGCTTCAGCAGCTCCGCTTGACCTCATGTAGTGTCCTGGTAAACGAAGCCCGCACAGGCGTACGCATCTTCTTGAGTCGATCCATAATATCAAACCACTATCAAAAAATCACGTCGGGGTCACCAAAAATGTTACGAAACAATAACTACCCCTTAAAGTTCTATAACTGAAATGAACTGTGACAAGTTTTAATATGAATATTGATACTAAATTTACTTTATTCAAAGGAAAAAAACTCTACAATTTAGTTTGATCAAGTTGCTCGTAACTAGGGGCCTTTTGAGAATACACCCAAAAAAAAAACAAGCGCACAAATGCCTTTGAAATATAATGAATGGCCACTGCCATCTCATCTTTTAAGTCTACATTTCCAACAATTGTATTTGTAACAGTGGCGGATCCAGGGGGGCGGTAGGAGCGATCGCCCCCCCCTTGATCCTTGAAAAGCTAAATTTGATTCTATAATGAATATGTTCAGATACCAGAAATATCCCAAAGATTTCTTGCGATTATGATTTTTTTTAAATTTATTGCTTTTAGTCAATTCCTCACAGTTACACGATATTACTTTCATTGGTTTCACCCAAACTCTTACACACCTATAACTTCATAGATTTCGAAGGTCCCATGAAAATTTCAGCATGATCAGAGTAGCCATTTGACCGGTAGAGCTAGCTCGAGCAGACAGAAAAAAGACACCGGCTATTTTCCTCAGGGGAGCGAAATTAAAGTCTTAACTACTCTCATCCAATAACATTAATTTTAACACTGTTTTTGAAAATGTGAGGGTATAGAAAACATGAGGGGATAGCGATTATAAAGGGACCTAATTTAGTTTGTTGTTGGGCTTGGGACTTTTTTTTTTTTTGTCGGGTTTTACCTTCACCAGGGCCTATTTTAGTGAGCAACTGCATATAAAAAAACATTTAAATATCCCTCTCTAAAGCCATTAAAACTCGTTTTAAAAAAAAAACGCCTCAAAAAATTATTACCTGCGGGGCTAAGCTGGGGGGGGTGCGCCCCCAGACCCCCCGTGTGGTGCCAGCTCAGTCGCCCCCCCCCCTTTGAGGGTCCTGGATCCGCCCTTGTGTAGATCCTTCTCTGGTAGAGTCGCTCCCCTTGCTTCTTATAGTATGAGTTTTTGTTGTTGAAATATACTATAGTCATTACATTTGATAATTTATTTGTCTCGGAGATTCTAAATTGGCAATTTGTTACTAATTTCAAACACTACATACTCCATTTGAAGGTAGGGAACGATGGCAACACGAGCTAGACGTAACGTGCATGACATGACTGACGATAATTTGTGTCAAGGGTTGTATACTCGCATAATCCGTGTTGTCTTGATGTCGAACATGTCGCTTTAAGTGCGAACATCGGTTCCAGTGCGGATGCATGCGACGTGTTACCTGTATACTGACAAGAAGCGACGGCTAGTCTGTTAGCTAGACAGAGCTGTTCGCTGTGTGGTGTGGTCATTCCTGCTTTATTCTTCAATAATTGTATTTGGGTAGAAAGAAATAAGCGGAGTTCATCCCCAAACTAGTGTTGAATTGAGACAACTAAAAAGATCTCATGGCCAAAATTTAATAATATGCACAACTTAACATAGTTGTTCTGAAATATGTTTATTGTGTTATTTTGTCCTTGTTAAGAAAGTAAGACGTAAGACAAGCTGTTCATTTAACACCTTGTTATACATGTACGGATACGGTTTACCTAATTCTTGGTTCTCTTCTCCTTCTAGCGGCCTCGAGGTACCGAGTAGGTTAGCACAGTCGCTCGGCAAGTCCGCGAGACATGTGTGTGGTTTGACCACCTCTACATTTATAAGGGGAGTTAAACCAAACGTAACGGTGTACGTGTTTCCCATCCCATGACGTTTATAGTCGTTATCACCCGAGATTTTAAATGCTAGATCATTTCCTCCGGAATCCTCCCGTATTGGACACTGTATCACTATTTTGCAGCACGTTCATCAGCCCTGCCCTATTGAAGCTGGATTAAGTGCACACTGAAATTTTGCTTATATAAATTCATTTACACAACTTTTATTGTAACCAAAAAATAAAAGCTTCATGCTAGAGAAAGAACTGTCACGCCGTGCATCACTTGGATCCAACATGCATACGTATGGACCACAATTTAATCCCCCGGATTTTGAATATATCACGTTGTTAGTAAGCCTACATGGCAACTACTCGCACAAACAAGAAGCCCGAAGTGTCCAAGTGAGTGATCCAATTTGGGCTCTTTGCTGCTTTGCTGCGGTCAAGATACGGGGATTAATCTGAAGACATCGGTCCAAGCTTGTGAAGGTTCTGTCAGTAACTCATCACATCCTTGACTGTACAGTGTACAATCCCGTGCCTGATGTTTCATTCATTTTTGGTTTTGATCTTTGTGTGGATGCGAGTGGTGACGAAAGAAAGCGTACATCGATCACCGAGAACTTCACTGGGTACCACATTACAATAACTCCTGGATTGAGCTTAGAAAAAGTAATTGGCTTTAGCTGGGCTTTGTCTTTGTCGTGTCTGCTTTGTTTTGTATTGTTTTAGTAAGATAGCACTGGCTCGGTTTAGATATTATATACTAGTTTTTTCTAGTGTCATTGTTCTGTAAGGTTTCATTTATATTTTTCAATTACTTTTCTGTCTTATATCTAATTCTTACACGTGTGTTTATATGGACCACACGAGGAAAAACAACCACTCTCCTTTGCTGACGGGTTTTGCACCTGGGGGTCGCGTTGGCCATGGGTTGTTGAACCCACACGACAACCCAAACGAGCCACCTGACTCTCTCCTCTCCTTGTGCACTGTCAGACACCGAGGTGAAATCTCGGGTTTGATCGAACGTCTGCGAACCAGTCAGCTTCTTTGGAATCATATTCACGCTGGTTCCCAGTTTTGTCAAGGCACTCGGCTGAACCTAGTGTTTAGTAGGCCCCCACGTTGTCCGTTTCTCGCCTGACGCTGTAAACGCACTCTAAGCACAATGAACTGTCAATGTGCCCGCTCTTAATACATGGTCCTGTTGGAATCAGCTCGGGACGACTTGAATGTCAATTTTTAATTCGCTTCCAGTGAATTTCCACATACATTCTGGATCATATTTGACTTCCAATTTTAACATCCCAAAATTTGTAACTTTGGCCGGTGTTCGCAAATGATGACAATTGGCATTTCAAATGATACCACACTTGATCTAGAAATGATAACCACTTGATCTGAAAATGATATCCCTTGAAGCCTAGAATCTACCATACTTGATGTGGAAAATTATACCACTTGATCTTGAAATTATACAACTTTACATGCCACCAGAATTTACAAGGGCGGTTCTATATTTAATATGGTAATTGTTTTGATAGTGTGCGTTTTGTTACGGCTATACGCCTATGATGTTTAATTTTCAGTTAATTACCTAATACTCAAACTTGTGGGTCTCACTCTGTTGTTTAGGCCCTAATCCATAAGAATTAACTTCCAAAAGCTGAGCACCAACGTAAACCTAACCCCGGGACCCCAGGATGGCGGTGTTTCTCATTGGAATCCCTGTACAAGCCGTACGTCCTGTTCATCCTGTCCATGGTGTACCTGACTACAGCCGAGCTTGGCCGGACTTCGCTTCCTCATCGCGTCAACAGCAAGCCACTGCACAAGACCTCACTAGCGGCGACATCAGCATGCCACTGAACAACACTGAACGCCACGGTGTAGACCCTGCCGGTCATCTGTGAGTGCCAACAACTCGGCAGGACGTGAGTGTATACCTCTAACGTACGCCAGACAGACACCCTCATGTTTGTCGCCATCCTCATCTCTTTTATAAATATCAGAGTGCTATCTCAAGTCCATTCACAAAACTGTTTTCATTTAGAGACCATTGATTTAAGGAATAGACAATATGCCAGCCTTATTGGCGCTGACCCCATCGACGAGCCAACAACGACCAATTTGAGACATATTTAATATAAAAATAGGTAATTCGGAGCCCAAGCAAACTGTTCGTTTTTGGTTTTTGTATTGTGTATAGTGAGATTAAGAAGAAGTGAAGTCAGAAGGGGGGGGAAAGTAAGGCGGAATCGTAAAATGATTTCTAAAGATGTAAAAGACGAGGCAAATAGTTTTAAGAGGGTTCGACCACCCTTTTGACAGTTAGATAAAATAGCGGTTCATGCTCGGGCCAAACAGCATCCTACGTGTATACAATTTTGGGCAAACCTTGTCAATCAAGCATACATGACGTGCTTACACGTCATAGATTTTTCAAAATTTGTCTTGATCAGCCAGAAACAAATCAGCGATATAGTCAACTTTTGGAATTTTTAACAAAATTGAAATGCCGTGAACATCGAATTTATTCTTTATAATTATGTCAAAACAAATTTTAGGAATATGTTACGATAGAAACCTTATTTCCACTTTCAAAAACAAAAAAAAAAAAAAAAAAAAAGAAATTTGAGATATATTATTCAAATTTTTAACAACTGTGGGGGATGTCATTCAGGCCGAGCAAGCACAGAATATTGCCTTAAACGCAGGTGGTGAATCGCTCCTTTAAACTACTACATAGACATTTTTTAGTTGGTGGATTATGGGGCTGTTAGGCTGCAGAGCCGAGTAGCTCGAAAAGGTATTTTGAGCGGTAATAGGGACTCAAATATCTGACTTTCCCACCATTCCACGATAAGCACAGCCAGCCACATGTGACCCATCTGAAAGTTATGCACACTATTGCTGTAGTGCTGCATGAGACTGAAATTGAACTACGTACTTCCTTCCAACTGAAACAACTAGCTCCATCGAAACCATTGTTATCTGTCTGCCCAGCCAAAAAGCAGCACGCCTTGTGCATTGTCATGAACGGGCACTAGTGCAGTTGTTGAGTATGCAATCCAATGACAATTATATTTCGTCCTCTTTTCGAACGCAGAACAATCTTTGTGTGTGAGCATCTCGATGGTCGGGAGATATAGCCTCTGTAATACGCAATATTCCCAGTATTTTGTATATAATTCCCTTTAGAGACTGGTTAACGGTCTTACTCCATTATGCACCGGGTAGCTATATGTCGCCGTCACTCAAAATGGTGACCACTCAAACTTGTTTCAAGCGTCATCGACGAACACATCCAAGGACCTCGGACCTCATACTGTCAAATGATCGGAAGATCGGCACCATAATGAATATAACAATAAAATATTCGATTCGATTCAAAATTTAATTATTTATCAAAAGTCGAAACTTGTCTACTTTGTTGACATCGATTAGAAAATACATAATGTGCTTCGCAATGCAGTTTTTACACCAAGTAAAACACTTTTGTTAGTTCTTTTCTGAACGATACTAGAAACGCCTTTTAATGGGGTGGCGATACTGGCTTATTGAGTTACACAACATGTGATTGGTTGATTTTCAAACAGTTCTTAGTCTCGTAGACTATTGTGCGTAGACTTCAACAGAATTGTGTTTGACAGTTTGTTGTATTCCCCAGATGCTCTCAGTACTTGCTCAATGATGAGAGCTACTGCGAGTGGACCTACAATGGTCTTGGTATCGACTATCAGATCCTGGCTGGACCCAGCTTCATCGCAGTCTACACCGTGGTTGGAGTCATCCTGGGTATCATGGCTGACAAGTACAACAGGGTCAGTATCTTATCTCACTATCTAGTTGTAAGGCTGATGACTTGCAGAATAAATACCCAGAATGTGAATGGTCTATTTTCAATTTTTAAACATTGTAATAAGTAACATAAAATTAATTTATTCCTCAACTTGCACTGGTATAATTTGAATATGCTTCTATGTACACGGCTTTTATTTATACATCTTAACCACGATTTAAAAATGATGCTAAGTGTAGGCTTTTTATTGTCATGCGAAGGGAGGTATGAAAATGTGGTTGTCTTTTGTCTGCATTTCATTTGAGATACTTGTACACTATGTGTGCATTATAGAACGAGGTCCTAAAATGATCATTTCTTAACAGTGATGTAGGGTATGTATTGTTAGAACATGTCAAGGTAGCTTACGGTGTGTCCACGTTCCAGGTACGAATGTTCGGTATCTGCACTCTGCTGGTCGGCGTGGCCGTGTTCTTCATGGGAGCAGTCAACGAATACTGGCAGCTCTTGGTTCTCAGAATGCTCCTGGCTGCAGGGTGAGCAACCTTACAGTTTCATTACATCCTCAAACATGTTTCATATCTTGCACAATATTATCCTGATTGTGACCAAGAATGGGAGAGAAAAATGCTGTGTTTTGTTTTTACAAATTTGACATGAATATGCCATGCCCATGGTACAAGAAGGCGATTGATAGCTTGAGAGAAATGGTTGATTTTTACAGTTTCGATGGCAATAGAGTGGTCCCAACGAAAGAATGCAGGTGGCTCGAAATTGTTTTCCCAACATAACAACTTTGTCAATTATATTCACGCTAGCTCAGCGTGGATCTTGCACACGGAGGAACTCTGTGATCAAGCACAGATAATTTTTGCTTGCGTGGGTAAAAGATATTTCTCTTTCATACACAAAGGCGACATTCCTTTATTCTACCCCCACCACTACCAAGCATCTGCATTCTTTCGTTGGAGTAAGTATATTTTGTTCAAATATTGAATTTTTTTAGCAAGTCAATCAAATAAGCTTCTTAGGAACAATATTTTCCTCACAAACTGTTGCATATTGCCACCAGTAAAAATACTCTTCGTATTATTAAATGTTGGCAAACGGGTGAAATAGTAGGCCTACTTTCTGGTACGGTATTTATAATATGCACGGATGTTGTGTTCCTTAGTGAGGCTGGATGCAATCCCATGGCTACGGGCATCTTGTCAGATCTCTTCTCGGAGGAAAAGCGAGGCCTGGTCATGTCCATCTTCAACTGGGGAATCTACGGGGGTTACGGGCTGGCGTTTCCGGTCGGCCGGTACATAACGACACTGAACGCCTGGGACTTGGTAAGACATACTTCAGCGAGCACATGCAGTGAACGTGACTGGATAACTAGTGTGCAAGTTGGCTAAATCATGGTTTTGTCTGGCAATAATAATCGATTCTTGAATTATAATATCTCGTTATAGGGGAGCTGATAAACTGTTTTTACAATGTTGTTATAAGAGTTATATTTTAAAATCGCTTGCTCCCCAAATCCTGCAAATTTAAACATACAATCTGAGCTACACTAGAAATGTTGGTAAATAAAAAGATCGTCTAAAAAAATACAAAAAATAAATAATTCGCCGTGCGTTTATAATTTTGGCGTCGGCACCGTGCAGGGCTTAGTACTAAAAAGGTTCATTGCATGTTCACGAGTACCGGGATTTTCTGGTTGGATTGCAACTCTCTCCATAATCTCAGGGTCCGACCCCGTTCATATTATACTAACGTTCGACGTTTAACTGGAACGCGGGTTGAAATTTGCACTGAAATCTCAACCGTCGTTGAAACCCGCGTCCGTTTAAACGACGAATTTTACTCGTGTTATTCACCAACCCGCGTTGAACGCTAGTAATATAAACAGGGTCTAGCTAACGCCTTACTACTAACTCTGTGAAAACATCCTGTATCTTGTTGAAGCTAGCAATGCTGACGAAAACGCACGTCAATCGGACGTCGTGTTCGGTTTTATCGTGAGACGTGACTCACGCACAAACGGACGGATGGACTGACAGAAAAGTGATAAATAAATAAATAAATTGTATTTAGAGTCTACCCACTCAGTTATATAACTGATTTTCAGTGGGGGACTTTAAATCAAAGCGACTAAGCCAACCCTGTAGGCCCCGATGCAATCGGCGAGTGAGCGATAACCAACCAAAGATCGTTTTTTTTAATAGGAAAAAATAGCAATCAGTGGTATGGACAGTGCGAACACCCGCGAATCAACGCCAGAATCAACAAGGCCGATTCAGCACAACTCTGAATTTATTATGTGCTTCGTTGCTAGAACGGCTCCAAAGTCACCGTTTACAACTCCTCAGACAAGAACTGATCGACTTAAGTCTAAATCAGAAGTTAAAAAACTTCTGACTATGGCGGGAATCGAACCTGGACCTTCTGCATTGGAAGCAGATACGCTAACAACAGAACCAACGAGCCACACATAGTTGTATGGAAGCTTCGCTCCCTACTAATGTTGTTTGGTGATTGCTAATTTAACAACTTGACTGTTTCATGAACATTCCAATAATTTAACAATAATTAAAAATAATTTCTGCTGTATTAGTGATTTTCGTAGATTGTTAAATAAAACACCTATTAGGAGTTGCTGCGAAAAATTTATGGGGATTTGTAATTGTGTAAAGTGGGCAGCTTCATTTACGCTTTTTCCAGCCGCGTTGATGGATGAGCTTTTATGGTTGATTATCGTGCCCTAAAAGTACGATTTCTATGAGATAAATTTCTTCGATTGTCCCTAAAAATCATAAAATTTCTACGTTCAGTGATTTCAAACATTTTCATAAAGTTTTATTAAGATCGGAGTAGCCGTTTGCCTGGTCGCGGGCCATATCATGAAAATATCGCATTAAAAATCGGATAAAATCGTAAAAGTACAGTAATCATGAGAAATATTTCTTCGATTGTACTCAAAAACTTGGAAGATCTAAGTTCAGATATTTCAAAGGACTCCTCTAATTTTCATCAAGATCGCATATGCCATTTGCCCGGTAGAGAGCGAACAAACAATTGAGAAAAACGAGCTATTTTTCTCAGGGTTAGTGAAATTGAAGTCTTCGCTTCGCTTCGCTCATTCAATCAATCTCAACCTGCCAACCTATTAAACGAAACCTGACTCTCTTGAGGCTTTCCTCAAGATGATTGATTGCAAAGACGACCTTCGGCTCGCACGTGCGAAGGACGTAGATTACGACTTACGTGGAGTTGGAGAACCATGTTTCGTGAACATCAACTTGGTGGTATACATACACGAAGCAAGGTTCACAAAACCATGTAGCAGGTTGTATTGGATTGTGCTCGAGCTCGAGCGATTGTTACTACCAAAAACCAGCTATATGAACCAAGATAGGGCGATAATATACAATGTGAAACTGTGAATAAATTGTCGAATAAAGCTATAGCGTAAACAAAAAGGCCAATCAGAGCTAAATTATTAGGCTTGCTTCAAAATAATTAAAACTATTTCGTCATCATTTGGGAAATGATATGTATACAATGACACATTTATCTTTGTAAGATGTATTTATTTTAGTAAACCATTAAAGATGTCGGAATTTTTGTTGTATTGGAAGACAATAATACCATAAGAGAAGCATTGGTCTAGTTTTGAAATGTTTATTGTACCGCGAGAAGTATTTAAAATGGATCCTTTATATTGTAATGGGGCACTCCTTAGTTTGCATGGTTATGTTACCTGTCTATTTACCTTCACCTTCGGGAGTTATACCTACATGTACCATGCGCACGTCAAGTTGAATAAAGTTATTTTCTTTCTATTCTTTTAATGTGATGCGTAAACTAAGTATATAGACTCCTCATATCTATAACCATGATCTCTGTTACTACTAATAACGAATTTAATATAATTGAATAATTCAAATTATTCTACTTTAATATGGAAGATAGGCGTAAAGCTAATATCTTAACTCTAAAACAGTTGAGCCGTAGCAGCTATTGTGAATAATGTACTAGTCTATCAATTTCAAGAATATACATTTTTGTGTGTAGAGGCATTGCATTGATTTTATACTATTGCCCATAATGGACTTGTTTTACATTATTTAAATGGTAGGATTCTACATTTCTTATACACATGTCTTATAATAAATCAATAAGATATCAATGAAATAATATTTTGGAATTGGTGTTCTGTTCTGATACTGTGTGATGACTTGATCAAATGAAATGTTCGTCTTGTAGGGGTGGAGGTTGTGCTACTATGGAGGAGGTGTCCTCGCCCTTATCCTCGGCTTCCTGACCTGACCTCACTGAAGGAGCCAGAGAGGCAGACGATAGGGAGGAGAACACGGTGGCGGTCGACGGCAAGAAGGTGGAGGAGAGTCCGTGGAGGGTGATGCTGCAGCCCAGAGTAATCTTCCTCTGTCTGGCAGCCTCCATCAGGCACACAGGTCAGTCATTCGTCATCAATATCTGAATTTTTTAACACATCATTCGATCATGAAAGCCTTCACAACTATATACCGATATGGATTGTTGTAGGTTTTCACGGCCAATATTGATACAATACTATAGGTTCTTCGGATAAGCCGCGTCGAAATGATGAACCATGTATAGAAACTTTGAAGTGGGAGTCCACCGATGTTTCGTCTGAACTACGTCAGACATTTTCAGGGAGCTGGCACGCGCGCAACCGCTTTCTCATTATAGATAGACGGCATAGACCTAAGAAGGTGCGGGGCGGCGAGGTCAAATCGAGAATATATTACTTCTTTCCAACTATATTGTAGTACAACCATTTTACTTTGTCTCCTCGTCATTGAACCTGATGTATTTTGAGAACTGTTGAGTTTTGCACCTGCATTCCTGGATAGATAATGGAAACGTGTAGAAGATACCTCCTCTTCTCTGCTGTTGCCCAATTTTAGCAAACATTTAGGACAATTGCGTTCAATGTATATTTATACAACTATATTTTTAATCTCGATATTATTCGTAATTATACAATACAAATATTATGTTGTACAACTATAAAATAGAGATGCCAGATTCAAATTAAACTTATTATGAAACAAATGGGAGAAAAAATATGGGACAGTGTTAAGAAACTAGGACTTAAAAACTTTCCGTTGCAGGTAGGGTTTGCGCATTTTGTTTCTATAAATAAATGTGCTCTCAGTAAATTTTCGTGTATTTTCTTACCATTATTTTCAGCACCGGTACGTATTCTAGCATGTGTAATCTTTGTTCTAGTTATTGTTTAACAATGTTTAAATTATTCCGTGTTGTAGGTGGGTTGTGCTTCGCCTACAACTGCGACCTGTACTACCAACATTACTTCCCCGACTACGACCTAGGATGGTGGCTGTTTGCAGTAACCTTCGGCATCGGATCTATTGGAGTCATCGCAGGTGGGATCCTCTCGGACAAGTTCGTGGGAAAGATGGGCGTCATGTCTCGAGTGGCCATCTTGGCCATAAGCCAGTGGAAGCGTTTCAAATAAGTTGTATCAGGACAACTCGTCAGAAGATAAACCAAATCATTATTGTATTAGTCTCTCGAATGTAAAAACTTAAATTAAAGCGTTCAGGCACAATAATAAACCATGTCATTAGTAGGTACTATTATTGTAAAAGATTAATTATTGGACACTTATTGTTTCTTCGTTTACATACGTAAGTTAACCATTTTCGAAAGAAAATATTTTCCTTTAGCAGTTTGTTTCCTGACCTTGCTTGCAAGTGTCACGGGCAAATTTCAATTCAATTAGTAGTAAAGCGGGTTCCCATGTCTCATACCACGCGGTATGGTCGAGGGCGTTGACCAATCACGACGATATCCAAACTATATTATCCTCCGCGCTGCCTGAGACTGGGAACCCACCTTTAGACTATAGGTAAACGATGGCTGATATCTATGTTTTGATTTGCACAAAGTTGCTAGTTGAATCGAGCCTTCAGAGAAAATGATTGATGTTTTTTAAAAATATGTAATTTTGCAAGGACGTGACGACGTGGACGAAATGAAGATGTGCAATGATATTGTGATTCTGTTACAGCTCATCTCGACGCCATTTGCATTCGGTAGCGTCTACTTTAACCCTCTGTGGGCGATGATCAGCCTTGGCGTCTCGTATTTCTTCGGTAAGTCAGGTCATTCATTGTGGCAACACATTGTTGTTAGGTGGTATTTAACCTTCCTCTACTATAACCGGCCCGGCTGTACAATGAAATCCACATATGGAGGCCCAATTGCAACGTTTGCAATATCTCTCACAGCCAATCGGACCTTCTTGAATAACAATAATATAAGTGTTATTTTAAATTTCCCTGCGTATCAATATCTCGATATTATTTCTCATTTTGTCTTACGTATTATTATGTATTGTTATGAAAGGATTATTTTAACCATTGCAAAAACCCTCGTGACCTAAGCATCCATTTTGTATTTCAAATGTGTATTGCAACTATTAGAATTTGCAGAAGGCTAAATTATAATCAGTAGCATATTGCTTTATTTCGAATATTTCTCCGGTGCACAACGCTTATCCCTACAGATTGCTAATGCTCCGGATTCTCATTCCAGCTGAAATGTGGTTCGGCATCTTATTCGCCATCCTGGTTGAGATCGTCCCCCTGTCTGTCAGATCCACGACCGTCGGCGTCTTCCTCTTCGTGATGAACAACATCGGCGGCAACCTGCCCATCCTGGTAGAGCCCGTGAGGACGGCGTTCGGCTTCCGGGAGTCGCTCTACATCTTCTACGTCGGTACCTACCTCCTTAGTAAGTGTGCCCACTCCTAGACTACCACGCATCATAAGTATGCCAAACAAATCTTGTTAGTTCCAGCCCTTAGTACAGTATTTTAATTGCTGGGCCAAATGTCCGTAGATTCGAATCAGTACAGATCAACAGTTATTTTGGAAAAATAGATCTGAAAGTACCTGTGATTATGTTTTTCGGTTAAACTTTTATTTAATTATGCTGGTGCTGTGCCCACAGACTTATTAGTAAATTAAGAGGTAACCGTCACTCACTCTATCTGCTTTACTTTCTCTACGCACTCCTTTCTATACAACACGACTGCTGAGTACACTTATGATATTACCTATTGATTCATTCATACATTGAAAAGAGAAAAGGATGAATACGATTTATCTTCCCACTCTCCCTCGGATCCCCTTCCCACCCAATAAAAGAACAGTTAAAATATGTTTCTCCATTTCTTCGGCAAACCTGAATCAAACAGTTTTTGATTTGAGCTTGCCTGAACTAAAGACCGTCTGTTATACGGGGTGTGTACTGTGTACTGTACATTCAAGTGTTGGAGTGATAACATAGTTGAATACACTTGTTGCTAGATGTGCGTGCTTTCTGTTGCAGGTTCCTTTATGTTCTTTGGGACGATGTTCTTCATGAACGGCCCAGTTAAAAAGGTAGAGGAGTCGCACGACTTAGGCCAAGAAAACCCAGCTTCAAGGGCTCTCAAGTAATCGAGATCAGCCGACCCGTGATATTAATTTACAGTGTGTTAACTATTATACATAGCTCTTCTTTTTTGTACAGAATAAAACTACTTTTAATTCTACTGTGACATATTTTATTCCTGATAACAATGTGATGTATTATGTAGCACATAATCTAGACTAGGGTGTCGCAGCCAGGCCGTGGCGCGCTACACACTCAAGCACCTTATACACAGGGCCGGATTAAGACATTTGGCGCCCATAGGCTTAAACAAAACTACGCCCCCCCCCCCCCCCAAGTTCAACATGCTGAAAAACATAATAGGCATGAATTTAAGCTTAAAAAGAAAAAGTAGGTAACTAGTAACTAGCAATTCAACTCGATCACCATTTGTATAATTTCCCTGGCCCTATAGACTCGTCCGGTGTAGTCGCGCAAATCAGGCATTGGCAACCGCTCTTTTATTTTCCTTTTCCTTGGCAAAGGTGTCAATGAGGTGAGCGTAACTCAAACTTAAAAATATGTTAGTGGCGTCAGAAGTGCATTTCGGTAGGGGGGGGGGGTCAATAAAATACTTTTTGGAGGAGCGTAGCGAGCGAAGCGAAGGTTCCATTCTACTACACTGGAGAAAAAAATCCGGAATGTTTTTTTTTTCTCTTTTCTTTTTTTCTGTTTGTATTTTTGTGTGTTGGTTAACACGATTCCGGTTAAACCAATACTCCAATTGCGATGAAATTTTCTAGAGAGCCTTCGAATCGCTGAACTTAGAACTGCCACGTTTTTGAACGCAATCGAGAAATTATTTCTCATGAAAATCGCAATTTTTAACGATTTTAAAAATTTCTTCGGCTTATACACCTACATGCTTTATCCGTTTGTAATGATTTTTTTCACGGAACCTTAATTTTGTGAATACATTCGTGTGAAATTTGAGCGCAATCAAAAAATTATTTCTTATGAAAATCGCAATTTTACGCTTTTTTCGTTTTTAACAAATTACGCTCATCCAACAACGCACCTGAATAAGCGTTTGCGAAGCTTCCAAGTAGAACTGGCCATGAAACCATGAAACAATGGTTTAAAAAGTATGTCCTGGTACAATGGGGGCTCCGGCGGGGATGCCTCCCAGATAGTGCGGATCTGGGGCGCATAGCCCCAGAAAATTTTGATTTTTGACATTGCAAATGGGGGCAGTTTACTAGATTTGGCATGATTTTGTCGATAATTTTTAAGTTATTAGTTGTTGGTTGTAAGGAGTTCGACGCCTCGCCCACGGAGCCGAGTTTTGAGCATTTTGGGGGCGCTTTGGCGCCCCCAAAATGCCGGCGCCCCAGGCTCCAGCCTACTTAGCCTATGCCTTAATACGGCCCTGCTTATACAGCAATCAGAGTTGGGGTGATTTCGAGGTGTTACCCAGCCGTCATGTAACGTGATGTGGACTTGAAAACTATCAAAGTTGAGAGGATTTAGGTACCTGACTACACATGCAAATTTTATTGGGGTACGACCATTCCTTCTTGGTGAAAAAATGGCTTGAAACATGCTCAAAATCACTTTAAGGATGTTAGCTACTACTGCTACTACTACTACTATCTAATTCGTCAGTTTCAATCGGCCCGCGATTCTGACCAGACGGGTGGGGCTACAATGTTCATATTTTACATGGACATTAAGGTTATAGTAATATAGTCTCTTTTGAAAGAAAAAGTTGAAAAAGTTTGCTGGAAGGCTTCCAAATAAAGGTTTTAAAATAAGCCTTATACACTAGGCATACAATCAACAAGTAACTATAGTTACTTGACACTTGTTGACGGTATAAGCAGAGTTAGGCGGGAAAGTGCGATACGTAAACAAATGGCGGACATTTTAAATTTTGCTTCTATGTGTGAAACGAGAAAGTTGTCATTATACTCTCATAAAACAAATCAGAAACCGTCCCTGGCCTAGGCCCAGATGTAGAAAATTATTTATAATACAACAGTGTAGGTCTAAAGTTCCATTAGGCTATAGGACTAGATAAAATTAATACTTACATTACATGTTTGACAAGCCTAGCCAACCCTAGGCCAGCACAACCTTGTTCTGACACACTTCCCGCACAAATAACTAGTTATGACTAAAAGCCTAATGCAGAAAACAATAGTATGATTGTCCACCTAGGCTATACAAAAATGTACGGAAATAATATACTACCTATTCTTTTCTTTCAATGATCTCACGCAAAACTCCTGTCACTATATAAAAACGAAAACAAAAACTGTGCAAATTTTCAATGTTCTTTTGATAATTTGTTGATTTACATGGCTGTGGATGCAGTGAAAGGTGTACAATAACATTAGTTGTGCGCTTGTTGTAGCATGGGCAAGTTTTTCCTTATACCGTCGTTATACCATGGTTATACCACCTATACCCAGCACATGCCGGTTGAAGCCAAGGTCCCTGTATCTACTACTCCTAGCGGAGGTCATGCGAAGTCGGCCTGTGCGCGGCAGCGAAGCTTAACGAAATCTAGGGGACCTTGGGTTGCAGCAGATTGTGGAAAATTTGGTTAAAAACTATCCACGAAGCTATAATTTTTTATTTGGGAAAAATAAATTTCCTTCAAAACACTTTCAACGTACGATAATGTCCGACTAAATCCCACTTCTGATATGTAATCTCTAACCTCCCTTTCTCCGGTGATGAGTTAGTTTGGCAAGGATTATGTTAAGCCACGATTTGGCCACGGTGTTGTTGGTGGTCAGGAGCAAATAACGTAAGAGTTACACACAAGCGATAGTTTAAAATGTTATATATTGTACAAGTAACTTACAATGAGAAAATGGCCCAGAAAGACTGAGATTAGGGAACAACGGCATACCAAAGTTAGACCTGCCATGTTGTAGAATTGGCCCAGATCATGGCTCTGCTAATCGTAAAAGGCGATTCAAGAGATAAAAAACACCACACAAACATCATCTAGAAAAAGGGGAGTATGTTACTCCCTGAAACTAAAGGCGAGCTCTGGCAATTGTCGTCGGGGACACCTATCCCACCCCTTGACGACCTCCCCGACGACATGACAATGACACAACGAACGATGACAAAGACGATGACGACCGCGACGTGAGATCGAAACCCCCCTTCCTCCCCTTACCCGTGGCTGGTTCTGACCAGCAAGGGACCTTTCTCCCCCACCCCCCTTAGCCTAGAGTGGTGCATTATGACCCAATGGTTGCCGCGTCCTTAATTCAAATGTTAAAAAAACGTTTGGGCCCGGGGTAGAATTGACCCAGAGCATGGCTCTGCTAATCGCACAAGGCGATTCAAAAGAAAAAAACCACCTCGCAAACATCAGCTAGTAAGAGGGGAGTATATTACTTCCCGAAACTAGAGGCGAGCACTGGCCAGTCGTCGTCGGGGAAACCTCCCCCTTCCCATCACGACCTTCACGACGACGATGACAAAGACGATGACGACCGCGACGTGAGAAAACCCCCTTCCTCCCCTTACCCGTGGCTATGGCTATGACAAGAATGGGAACCTCCTCCCCATATCCCCTTGGCTAGAGTGGTGCATTATTATGACCTAACGGTTGACTCGTCCTCAATCCAAATTACACAAACCAGCCATGTTGGTGTGCGGACGTGTCTGATTGCTTGAAAAACGTGGCTTGTTCTTATTGTCATTCTCAATTTGACGTCATCAATAATCGGTGACGTCAGAAGCAATGTACGCAGGGTCCAGATCGAGACTGAGAACGGGAATGAAACCAAGTAAAATAACCACACTCGTTTTTCATTCTTATTACTAAAAAATGGACGCCTCAGAAGACGATCGAACTAAAACACTTCCAAATCACGTTGAGTAACCAAATAAGTTATTAATGTACTTGATAATATATTAATAAATAGGACAGAGTAAAATTTTTGGATGAGCGAAGCAAAGACTTTAATAATTTCACTGACCCCCCAAAAAATAAGTTCAAGTATTTTTGAGTTTTTTTCTTCTGCCTGTCGCGCCCTACTGGGCACACGGCAAATGCGATCTTGATGAAAATTTAAGGGGACTTTCGAAATTTCTGACCTTAGACCTGCCACGTTTTTGGGTACAGTCGAAGAAATATTTCTCATGAATATCGTACTTTTACGATTTTGTTTTCGATTTTAAGTGCGATGTTTTCGTGACATTTGGGCCGATTATGATCAAAACGGGGTGAGCTACAACGTCCATATCTTACATGGGCATTAAGGTCAAAGGGATGTAGTACCTTTTGAAAGAAAAAGTTGAAAAAGTTAGCCAGAATTCATAGAAATAAAGGTTTTATAAGTTTAAGAGGTATATATTAATAATTAACAAGTAACTAGAGAAACTTGACCTACAATGCGTACAAAAAGCAAGTCTTGGGCCTCCAGATATTTTTACATTTTTACACATTCTACTTTACAGGCCGCTTCGCGAACGCTTTTTTTAGTCGGGTTGATGGATGAGCTTTATTGTAAGTTTTAAGTTTGCGTGGGATCTCTTTACTTTTGCAAGTGCTTTTTGAACGCATTGTTGGTGATTGTTGTCAAGTTTCTGTTACTTGTTAATTATTATGCACATAAAAAAACTTATATTAAAACCTTTTGTTTATATGTATTTTGGCTTACGTTTTGAACTTTTTCTTTCATAAGGCAATACAACATCATTACCTTAATGTCCACGTGAAATTTGAACGCTGTAGCTCCACCCGTTTGGTCAGAATCGACCAAAATATCACAAAAATAACGCATTAAAAATCGAAAAAAATCGTAAAAGTACGATATTCATGAGAAATATTTCTTCGATAGTACCCAAAAACGTGGCAGGTCTAAGTTCAGAGATTTCGAAGGTCCCCTTCAATTTTCATCAAGATGGCATATGCCGTTTGCCCGGTAGAGAGCGAAAAAAAGAAAAAAACACAAAAATGAAATTTTTGGGGGTGCGGTGAAATTGAAGTCTTCGCTTCGCTCATCCAATAAAAAAATATCCCAATTTAACAAAAAAAAAAAATATGTAACGGGACTAAACAAATAGAGAGATCCCACGCATACTAAAAACTTCGCTCATCCAATTATTTGTGCCCCAAAAAAGTTCAAAACTTCCAAAATGAAAAAAAAATTGCATCAAAAGACTCCGGTTACTATTATGGCTAAGTAATCAGCATTGGTAAGGTAGCGCCAAAAATATGCCATACGATTTTTATGTTTTTCACATACGTGTGCGACCCGGCACCTCCACCAAAATCATTAATATAATCGCACACCCCTAGAGAAAATGAATTATCTCCTTGGAAGTGGAAGAACTATTTCATTGCTTTTATTATTAGTATTTATCAGTGCAGAGGAATGTATTTTTTTTAAGTAAAAAATTATCCTTCCATGCACGGTATAGTTAAGAAAATACCAGGATACTTTCTACCCAAAATTGCAAACCGGTACAAATACGTCATTCTAATGAGTCTCTCGGGACACCGGTACAAGTGTTCTGACACGGTGTTGTACCGGTCAAAACCGTAAGTCTGGTCACCTAAATTAGTGTGTAAAATACTTTGCACGTATCTATAACAGTCAGGCTTAAAAAAACGGACAAAATATTGATGTCTCAAAAATCAATTGGGCGCCATTTTGTTTTCTGAGAATTTACATTTTTGACATTTTATGACAATATGTAAAACCGTATCGCTACAAATATCTAAAATAGTATTGTGTAAAAAATCGGATAGTAACTCCTTAAAAAATAATCAAAGTATAAAATTCAGATCTCACTGGAGGACACTCTATGGGGACCCCATTTTTAGGCTGCCCCGAAAATTGATCCTTACACTGATACCTATCAATCTGGAAAGTGTATTGCCTGTATCACTTATTGACTAATTTTTCTGTTTATTTCTGCTTAAAATAACATATCGGATCAACATACAGAATCTAACATACAAACTTCTATATCTCGGACATTCGATAAGATATTTCAAAATGTTTGGATGTTTAACACAAGTCGTGATGCCAGTTCTTAATTATTCGTAAAAAACTACCAGAAATAACTATTCGTCAACACTATATATAAATTTCCGTTTTATTTTGTAAATCTTTTAAATCACACTTACTACGACGAAAAAAAAAATTGTGCTATTTTAATTTGTAGTGTCGAACATTCCATATAAAAGGTGTACAAATGTGTAAATGACATCTACAACTACAACAACAACAATAATAGGCTTCCGGTCGCGGCTGTGTAAGTAGACACTGGTCGGAATTTTGTCAACATTTCGAGACGAAACTTTCGATATGTGGCTTGCCTGTAATCAAATTGAAAAGCACATTCCAGTTCTAGAGCAGCTACAGAACAGAGCTTCTCGACTATAACAACGATATTGGCGTTTTCCTAGTTTAGTTGGCTAAGGCGCCCTTATACCCGAAATGTGTGAGACCTGGGTTCAATCCCCTAGTCGGGAAAGATTTGATAATTTCCGGTTTGTATTTTTTAAATTATAGAACACGTTTTGAAATGCAAACAATACTATGGAAAACATAGCCAGTACGAAATACGTGTAAATATTGCAAGGTTGACTCAATCTCCGAGCGGAATTTGGGGGTATCTTGAGCGTTCAAGATTCAATACAACTTTAGCACTGCATTTTCATAGCCAGACAAATAACAAACATAAAATATTTTTTCGAAACAAAACCATTGTCGTTAAGGTTGAACTATCGGCCTAATAAAAATTTTCCTAAATATTATTGGATGAGCAAAGCGAAGACTTCAATTTGACTTTGTGTTTTAATGTTTGTTTTTTACTTACGTTACCCCAAGAAAAATAGCTCGGGTGTTTTGTTTTTGTACGTTTTTTTTGTCTGTTTGTTCGCTCTCTACCGGGAAAACGGCATATGCGCTCTTGATGAAAATTGGAGGGGACCTTCGAAATCTCTAAACTTAGAGCTGTATTGTTTTTGGGTACAATCGAAGAAATATTTCTCATAAATATCGTACTTTTACGATTTTTTGTGTGATATTTTCGTGAAATTTGGCAAACGGCTACTCCGATATTGATAAAACTTTATAGGAACGTTTAAAATCACTGAAATCATATATGTTATGATTTTAGAGACATTTAAAAAAAATTCTTATAGAAATCGTACTTTTACGATTTTTTCTCCGGTTTTTAATACGACATTTTCGTGATATTTGGGCCGATTTTGACCAAACGGGTGGGGCTACAACGTTCATATTTTACATGGACATAAAGATTATGGTGATGTAGTGCCTCTTGAAAGAAAAAGTTGAAAAAGTTGGTCAAAATTAATAGAAATAAAGGTTTTAATATAACCCTTTTACAGGTATTTAATGAAGAAGTAATATCTAGTAACTATAGAAAAAGTAAGAAGATTCCACATAAAAACGTAATCATTGGATGAGCGAAGCGAAGACTTCAATTTCACCGACCCCCCAAAAAATTTAACTCCGATGTTTTTTTTTTTTTTTTTTTTTCCCGTCTGTTTGTTTGCTCTCTACCGGGCAAACGGCATATGCGATCTTGATGAAAATTTGACACGACCTTCGTTTTCTCTGAACTTAGACTTGCCACGTTTTTGGGTACAATCGAAGAAATATTTCTCATGTATATCGTACTTTTACGATTTTTTTCGATTTTTAGTGCGATATTTTCGTGCCATTTGGGCCAATTCTGACCAAACGGGTGGGGCTACAACGTTCATATTTCACATGGACATTAAGGTAATGGTGATATATTGCTTTCTGAAAGAAAAAGTTGAAAAAGTTAGCCAGAATCGAGAGAAATAAAGCTTTTAATATACGTTTTTTGACTTTTTGTGCGATATTTTCGTGCCATTTGGGCCAATTCTGACCAAACGGGTGGGGCTACAACGTTCATATTAAACATGGACATTATGGTTATGATTATGTAGTACCTTTTGAAAGAAAAAGTGGAAAAATTTAGCCAGAATCCATAGAAATAAAGCTTTTAATACAAGTTTTTTACGGTAAATAATACCAATTGACAAGAAACAAAAGAAACTTGACAACATTCACCTTCAATGCGTAGGCAGCAAAACAAAGCACTTGCAAAAGTAAAGATATCCCACGCAAACTAAAACCTTTAAAAAGCTCATCCATCAACGCGGCGGGACTTTAGCGTTTTCCTAGTTAGACAGAAATATTCCAAAAAAAGCTCATCCATCAACGCGACTAGAAAAAGCGTTCGCGAAGCGGCCTAGTTTTATCAAAACAACAGACATAATTTTTCAATCATCATCATTTTGACATTGCCAAAACTATGTTTTATTTGTTTTTTGGTTGAGCGTACCGCTTAATATAGACGTTAATTGGATGAGCGAAGCGAAGACTCGGGTGTTTTTTTTTTTGTTGTTTTTCTGTCTGTTTGTTCGCTCTCTACCGGGAAAACGGCATATGCGATCTTGATGAAAATTTGACAGGACCTTCGAAATCTCTGAACTTAGATTTGCTACGTTTTTGGGTACAATCGAAGAAATATTTCTCATAAATATCGTAATATGATATAGGAAATTGAGGTGATCGGGCTCTTAATAGGAGCAAGAGGAACGATACCGGATTTTTTTGTCAAATTTTGCAAACGTTTTAGACTTAATGCGAGTTTTATTTATGACTTGGTGCTCCTTGCTTTAAAGGGATCGATTTTGATTTTTAGAAATCATCTATATGGCCAAAGCAAGAAGTAACAAGTATAAATCAGTATTTGTTATTTTTATATACTTCACAAATCATACTTCTCACTTCATTTTTCATTTCATTCTATTTTTTCATAATCTGTAACTAATTTTACTTATTGTTAAACGTAATTTGTATAAATGTAAATTAATTTCTTTTTGTTATTCTGTGTCTTAAGGCAACCTTAATGTAAAGACAGAGCTTTGTTTAAAAAATAAAGTTGTACTACTACGATTTTTTTCGACTTTAAGTGCGATATTTTCGTGATATTTGGGTCGATTCTGACCAAACGGGTGGGGCTACCACGTTCAAATTTCACATGGACATTAAGGTAACGGTGATGTAGTACATTTTGAAAGAAAAAGTTGAAAAAGTTAGCCAGAATCTATATAAATAAAGCTTTTAATATAAGTTTTTTGATTTTTTGTGCGATATTTTCGTGCCATTTGGGCCAATTCTGACCAAACGGGTGGGGCTACAACGTTCATATTATACATGGACATTAAGGTTATGGTGATGTAGTACCTTTTGAAAGAAAAAACTGAAAAAGTTAGCCAGAATCCAAAGAAATAAAGCTTTTAATATAAGTTTTTTACGGTTAATAAAACCAATTGACAAGAAACAAAAGAAACTTGACAACAATCACCTACAATGCGTAGGCAACAAAACAAAGCACTTGCAAAAGTAAAGATATCCCACGCAAACTGAAATGTTTAAAAAGCTCATCCATCAACGCGGCGGGACTTTAGCGTTTTTCTAGTGAAATTTATGACGTATACCGCGGACATATTCTTGATCCTGGTTTTTGGGTTGGAAGGATAATTAATGGTCCTATTTGTAACACGCACTCTTGCCTACAAACTGACATACCCATGGTACGATTTTTCTTCTTCTTCCGGTACAAAGTTAGTATTGGTAAAAAAAAAAAAATGAAAAAATGTGTAACTAGAGAGATATGAACGTATTTTTTTTCCCAAGTATGTTAGTTTGAAGGCAAAAGTTCGTGTTACAAATAGGAACAAAAATGAGCCTTCCAACCCAAAAATTATGAGCACGAATATAACCGGGGTATACGTCATAAATTTCACTATAAACGTCTATATTGGGCGTACCGCTCAACCGAAAAATAAATAAAAAATAGTTTTGGCAATGTCAAATGATGATAATTAATGAACTGTCTGTTATTTTGATAAAGTTATATTTAGGAAACATTTACCAAGGCCGATAGATCAATCTTAAAATAATTCCTACACGTTTGCAGCCTATTTTTCAACTTATTATTACTTGTAGGTTTAATTTTATTTGCAACTATTGTTTTAAGAGGGGCGTAGAAGCAAAGTGGACCAACCCACATTTTTTTTTAATGGAGTTAGGTGCATTTCTGTATAGCTCACATTCAAAATATTAAGTGGTAAAACGGACCAACCTCTCACCGCCACCGTTATCATGTAATATCAAGAAAACAGTTGGACCAACCTAAAATCATGAAAAAGTTGTAGAGGCAAAGTGGACCAAGCCACAAAAAGTTTGCTATTGTCTGCTGCATCTTCCTATATTTTACCAAGTGAGTTTGTAATGATATTATAATCGTTGTTAGTTAACATTAACAATGATTTTATGCATGTACTTAGCACATTAGTCACCAAATGATTTGGACCAAGCCACAAGATAATTAAAATACTAACATCATTGTTGAGAGGCAAAATGGACCAACCCACTTTTAAGAGGCAAAGTGGACCAAGCCACTTTGATAAGGTATTTACTACTGAAAAATTGTTGAGAGGCAAAATGGACCAATCACTTTGATAAGGTATTTTCTACTGAAGTTATGAATTTTTAATAAATTATAAGATGTGATATTTTAAGTTAATATGTTAGGAAAGCAATAGACTGCATTCCAATCCCAACAGTTGAAGCTACATTTTATCAGTTGCTCCCAATTTTAACCCAAATTATCTCAGAAAGAGAATTGTGTGGGTTGGTCCACTTTGCTTCTACGCCCCTCTGTAAACGTTTGTGCAAATTTATTTTGACTAGCTTTGCAAGGAAGCAGTCACGGAACAAAGTGAATTTATGTTTTAAGATTGCGAAAATGTAGGAGGGTACGTATAAGCTTGGCATTTCTTTTAGATCTCATTGCTTTTGATTGTGTAAGGTTTGGCTGTATTTTTACAAGTTTTTTGTTTTGTGTGAGATCTCATTACTTTTCCAATTTCTATTGCAAAAATATTTGTTAAAAAATAATAATTTTATCAAAGTCGATTTAATTGCTATGGTATTACCAATTAACAATAGAATGTAAAATAGCTAGTGGTCCAAAGAATTTCTTTTTGTACACGATGTTGGTGATCATTGTCAAGTAACTATAGTTACGTTTTTGATTATATGCTTGTAAAAGACAAATTAAAATCTTTATTTGGAAACCTTCCACTTCACTTTCCTTTCAAGTTTTCTCCTTTTCTTTCAAAAGGCACTACATCACTATAACCTTAATGTTCATGTAAAATATGAACGTTGTATTCAAAGTCAAACCCATTTGGCTAGAATCGCTGGCTAATTGAAACTGACGAATTAGTAAGTAGCCAGTAGCCAGTAGTAGCTAACATTCTTAAAGTGATTTTGAGTACGTTTCAAGTAACTTTTTTCACCAAGAAATGTTCGTACACCAACTAAATTTGGCATGTGTTGTCAGGTACCGAAGTCCCCTTGATTTTGATAGTTTTTGGATGAGCGAAGCGAAGACTTCAATTTCACTGACCCCCAAAAAATTTAGCTCGGGTGTTTTTTTTATTTTTATTTATTTGTATTTTTGTATGTTTGTTCGCTCTCTACCGGCTAAACGGCATATGCGATTTTGATGAAAATTTGAGGGGACTTTCGAAATCTCTGAACTTAGAGGTGTATTGTTTTTGGGTACAATCGAAGAAATATTTCTCATGAATATCGTACTTTTACGATTTTTTCCGATTTTTAGCGCGATATTTTCGTGACATTTGGGGCGATTCTGACCAAACTAATGGGGCTACAACGTTCAGATTTCACATGGACATTAAGGTTATGGCCATGTATTGCTTTTTGAAAGAAAAAGTTCAAAAAGTCATTCAGAATCCATAGAATAAGGGTTTTAATATGAGGTTTTTGAGGTTTTTTAATAACAATTTCCAAGTAACAATTGAAACTTGACAAAATTACCTAAAATGCATTCAAAAAGCACTTGCAATGGAAAAGTGGTCCTACGCAAACTTAAAATTTACAAAAAAGCTTATCCATCAACGCGGCGGCACGTAAGCGTTTTCCTAGTTAAGTTCACATCACGTTTCATGACGGCTGGGTGACACCTCGAAATCAACCCAACTCTGCTTGCTGTATAAGGTGCCTGAGTGTGTAGCGCACCGCGGCTTGGCTGCGGCTGCGGGCACCTAGATAGTCATCGCTGTTAAACTCCCCTAAAACTACTCGAACTTATGTCACGTCTAACTGGGAATGTAAATAGTCCCTAAATCTTGGCTGAAAAAAGAGGTCTTAGCAGATATTTTTGGGCGGGGCATTACCCCAATTTGGCAACTTCACGAAAATGTGTTAACGTTTATAGGATTTACTTTGTGATATGTATCATTAGATGTTTAGTTTGTTGGTGAGTTTCAAATACAGTTATAGTGGTTCCAACGAAATAATGCAGATAGCTCGAAATTGTTTCCCAACACAAAAACTTTGTCAACTCTATTCACGCTAGCTCAGCGTGGATCTAGCACACGGAGGATCTCTGTGATCTAGCACAGATAATTGTTGCTGTGTTGGTAAGAGATATTTAACTTTCATGCACAAAGGCGACATTCATTTTACCGCGCATTCATACTACCCCCACCACTACAAAGCAGCTGCATTCATTCGTTGGAGCTAGTATATCAGGACATCAGGTGTAAAACAAGTACGGTTATCCAAAACGAGAACAGAGTATCAACCAGGAATATTAAATAAAATTTCGCGTAGAAACCCATTGGAGAAGGTGTGTCAAGTTGCTAGAATTGGCCCCATTTGATGTAACACCAAGGGTCACCAAAAGCATTCGGTATCATCCTTATGTCAACTATAAATACCAGCATGTCAATCGAGGTCATGTCCTGTTTTCATCCTGAGACGTGACACGCGCACAGGCGGACATTGAGAAAAGTGATGCATCTAGCGCTTCACACCCTAAATATAATTATTAATTACATAAAGAGTTTATAAATATTTTTATCAATTTATAGGTATTTGAAAGCGATCCAAATTCATGATACCCGGCTAAGATGGATTTTTTAATATCCGGATTGATTGCCATGCATGTCATCAAGAATCACATTTTATATTTCGTACCGACTGATTCGGGAGGTTACGGATTAGGGTCCACCACCGGCAACCCTGACTGAAAGCTTTTCACACGGTTTCTTTAAGAGGGTATATGCTGAGGCTAGAACGGAGGCGAGTTTAAGCGCTCAGCTTTCTGAAATTTTCGGGTAAACGGTTTATAACACCATTATCAAATTTCACACTAACGTTTATAAAGAATAAATCTGTGTTATCCATTATGCGTATTCCTAAATTAATTCATTGATTTTGAATTAAAAATTTAGTGAAATCACAAAAAATTTACTCAATTGTGGTTGGTCAACTTTGAGAATTTATTCCAAGTGTACAGATTTTTTTAACTCAAATTTGCATAATTGGATGAGCGTAGCGAGCGAAGCGAAAACTTCAATTTCACTGACCCCCAAAAAATTTAGCTCCAATGTTTTTTTTTTTTTTTTTTTTTGTTTGTTTGTATTTTTGTCTGTTTGTTAGCAGGATTCCGGGCAAACGGCATAAGCGATCTTGATGAAATTTTGAGGGGACCTTCGTTTTCTCTGAACTTAGAGGTGTATTGCTTTTGGGTACAATCGAAGAAATATTTCTCATGAATATCGTACTTTTACGATTTTTTTCGATTTTTAGTGCGATATTTTCGTCACATTTGGGCCGATTCTGACCAAACGGGTGGGGATACAACGTTCATATTTCACATGGACATTAAGATTATGGTGATGTAGTACCTTTTGAAAGAAAAAGTTGAAAAAGTTAACTAGAATCTATAGAAATAATGGTTTTAATATTAGTTTTTCAATTTTTAGTGCAATATTTTCGTCACATTTGGGCCGATTCTGACCAAACGGGTGGGGCTACAACGTTCAGATTTCACATGGACATTAAGGTTATGGTGATGTGGTACCTTTTGAAAGAAAAAGTAGAAAGAGTTAGTCAGAATCCACAGAAATAAAGGTTTTAATATGAGTTTTTTTAGGTTTATAATACCAATTAACAAGTAACAATAGAAACTTGACAACAATCACCTACAATGCATTCAAAAAGCACTTGCAAAGGAAAAGTGTAAACAAACGCAAAAAACGCAAACAAAAAACTTACAAAAAAACGCTCATCCATCAACGCGGCGGGACTTTAGCGTTTTCCTAGTAGATAACAAGGTACAAATTCATGTGAACGCGCAAGTATATTTGGTTTTATTGTAAGATAAACGGTTTGGTGGGAATTTCCAGAATTGTAATCCATGTTTTGGATTTCCCATTTTTTCACGTTTTGGACTAATGTTTCGCAATGGATCTTTGAGGCTTATTTTGTGCAACCAATTATGGATATCAATATAAAAGTACTTTATTAACATCCATTCAAAATTTGGTAATGATATTACCAACCGTTCAACAGAAATCATCAACACCTGTTTGCGCGCATTTGAGTTGGGCGATGCAAGGGATCGAGTCCTCTAAAACAGCCATCCTACTCCTACATTCCCGTCACATATACTATATACCCTCCAAGGAGACGATGGTATAGGTGCCTTACGCTATCTATGGACTTGCTTAGTAGGGAAACTACACTCAGGTATACCCCCACCATCGGACCTCGACCGGGCGGACAAAAGGGAGGGCAAGCGATCGAGATGAATAGAGAACTTGAGAAGGTGGCTTCAATACATAATTCACTTGTTATTGTTTATTATCGCTAGTTCCTAAAATAAATAATATGAGATTAATTGCCACTTTTACCTATGTAATTGTACACAAATTGGTCAATACGATCAAATTGTCTTTTTAATTTAAATTTTAAACCTAAATTTGTCTTTAGTACCCGGTAATCGATGTGTATAATTAAAATGGCCTACAATCAATAAAACAGATTGCAGAGTTCTGTTCTTGTGAGGGTGCAAAATATTGCCATACGTTAGCATCGATTTATAACTTAATTTGGGAAAGAAAGTAAAGATAAACATAGCCGTAACCAGGGGTTGATAACCCGCTTTCCATGTAAAAATGTGTCGATAAACTTTATTTAGCTATTCCGACAAAATGAGTAAAATATCAAAGAAGATGAAGAGTATTAGTAATCCAATTGGTGTCAAGATTCGACATTTTTGTGTTCTACAACGTAGAACCCTTCCTGCTTTTCAGGTCCAGTGCAGGTTAAGTGTGGGTTAGAAGAGAGAAATATATAAATATAAATAATTACTATTAGCTTCTCAGAAATAGTGTTGTTAAATAATTGTTTTAACACGCACTCTTCAACCTGTGTTATCATATTCATTTACCTAAGCTTATTTAACTTCTATCTGATTCAGTTAAAAACCGATTTACGAAGGAGGATAACTAAATAAATCTAATTACATAAAAACAGACACAACAATGAACTACAGTGAAGTAAAATTTGAATATTATTAATTGTAGGCTTATTATTTTTTTATTTTGTATTTATTGTGCTTGTTTGGTTCTCTCCTGGACGTCACGTAGCTTGTACTCTATATTCATAAGTAATTATAAGTAGTTCATAAGTACGGAAAATATCTTCATTTTGGTTCAAAATTAAAATTAAAAAGACAATTCGAGTCGTATTTGCCAAATTGAGTTCGATTTTCGTAGGCAAAAGTAACAATTAACCTCTATTTTATATTTTAGGCACTAGTGATATTAAACAATGACAGGTGAATTTTGTATTCTAGCCACGCTCTGAATTTTCTATTCATGTCGATCGCTTGCCCTCCCTTTGTCCGTCCGGTCGAGGTCCGATGGTGGGGGTATACCTGAGTGCAGTTTCCCCAAGTAAGCAAGTCCATAGATAGCGTGAGGCACCTATAATACAAGGTTCCCAGTTCCCACCGACCTGGAAAACCTGGAAAAGTCATGGAATTGAAAATATGGTACAAAATGTCAGGGAATAGTCAGGGAATTGAGGAAAAATTCAAAACCTGGAAAAGTCAGGGAAAATGGGAATTTATTTAAATCTAGGCTTATTCGGTTAACTCCGAACGACGACACCGAATTTATGAAAATGTTTTCCCGACTCCTAAGACAGAAAAATTTAAACAATCAATCATTTGTTTTCGTTGCAAAAAAAACGTTTTTAGGAATCTAGCAGTTTGAAGGTGAAATCTAGCGGATATTTAGGAAAACGTCCACAACACAATAACACAAAAACTACATTATTTTGGTATTGCATTCAACCCACAACTTTTTTCTAAAACGCACCAAACGCACTCTAAAAACCTGATTTTCAAAATTTTCGCCTGATTGCTGGGGGCGGCCTTCAAACCCCCCGTACTTAGTCCCTATATAATACCACCGGGGTATTATATAGACCACCCGGAATGAAAAACCTGAATTCAACACTGAGTCTATGTATGTGTGTATCTGTTAGGGGATCCCCCGTAGAAATTTTGCGGGCGGGCCCATGAAACGAAGTTCCGCCCTGATGAAGTACGGGGAAATACATTTTAGAGCGTATCGAGGGGGTGCTGCGTTCCCGGCAAGCTATTTTTGGGCGTGTATCACACCTGGAATTAAGCAAAACTAGACCTGGAAAACCTGGAAAAGTCAGGGAAATTGATTCTAAAAAAAGTGGGAACCCTGTAATACCCCGGGCATAGAAAGCTTCGGCTGAATGTTTCGCCTAGGTGTCCGAACTCACACTCTTCTTGGTGTTCTGTCACCACAGCAAGTATACTACATACTATAAAATATCTAGATATTAATTTTTAATTTACTAATACAAAAAGGAGTTTTCTCCACACAGACAAATATAATTTCTTCCTAGTGAGTGTTCAAAGGAACACGTTATGGACCTCCAGCAGAGGACAAATTGGGCTCAATGCACCACATCAAGAATCAAGAATTAAGAATCAAGAGAGGTTCTTGCAAATAACCCCGGACAAGTTTCACACAAGACATTACTCTTTTCGAACATCGTAATGCCTGTGTAAAACGTAGGCGGAGGCCAGTATCGTAACACAGGGACGTAGGAACGGGGGGGATGGGGGGGAAACTCCCCCCCACTTGTTGGCTTGACCCCCCCAGTAGGGGGGGTCAAGCCAGGTATGGGTGTCATTTGCTAACATGTTGGGTGATTTTTAGGATTTTTACTACAGTCGGGCTTGCAAACAAAAAGGAAGGTTTTTGTTAACATTTTTGGATGAGCGAAGCAAAGATTCCATTTCACTACACTGGAGAAAAAATCCGTAATGTTTTTTTTCCTGTATTTTTGTCTGTTTGTTAACACGATTCCGGCTAAACCGCTACTCCGATTGCGATGAAATTTTATGGAGGTCATCGAAATCTCTGAACTTAGAACTGTCACGTTTTTTAGCACAATCGGAAAATTATTTCTAATGAAAATCGTAATTTTACGATTTTTTTCGATTTTTGAAAAATTTCTTCGACTTACAACACCTACATGCTTTGTCCGATTGTAATGATTTTTTCACAGAACCTTAATTTAATGAATTGATATATTCATGTGAAATTTGGGCGTTATCAAAAAACTATTTTTACGAAAATCGCAATTTTACGACTTTTTTCGATTTTTAAAATTTCTTCGGCTTATAACACCTACATGTTTTATCCTATTGTAATGATTTTTTCACAGAACCTTAATTTTTTGAATTAATATATTCGTGTAAAATTTTTGCGCAATTGAATAATTATTTCTTATGAAAATTTCAATATCACGATTTTTTCCTTTTTTAAAATTACGATTAATTAAAAAAATTAACATTAAAGTTATTTTTATTTAAATTTAATTTAATTCAAAAAAAATCTTCAACGAAGTAATGATTTTTTCGCAGAACAACAGAAAATCCGCATAACACATGGCAGCTCAATGCACCAATTACGCTCATCCAACAACGCGGCGGGACTTAAGCGTTTTCCTAGTTTAGAAAGATGCAGTAAGAGACGAAATTTGCGAGACTAGACTAGCCATCTGATTTTAGACTAATATTCATTTTATTTTGTGTGCAGTGTTTTCACTCCACAGCAGACTGTCGACCGATTTCAGTCAGGTAATCAATCTTCAATGCAATATTAGCTTCAAATTGGAATCTGTATTCATAATTAAAATTCGCCTGAAAACGTGTTTTAGGCCACCTATCAAGGGCACCTTTAAAAAAATCTCGCCTATGGCGAAGATGCCTCCGGCGGCTGGGGCTTCGCCCCGGACCCCGGTTTGCCCACCCAACCTTGTGGACAGCTTTAGTGTGACCCCCCACTAAAAAAATAATTCCTATGCCAGTGTCGTAACAAGCCGTTGTTTTATAGGGGGAGGGGGGGGGGATCAATGGCCAGCACGACTAGTGACAGGGGTATGTGAGGGAATAGTCAATGGTGTCAAAGTAAATGATTGTGCACAATGCAGGGCCTGGGGGAGGACCCCCAGCTAATGCGGGCCCCGGGCGCACAGCCCCGGAAACTGTTTGATTCTTAAGAGTGTGATTGAATTATTTTCATGAGTTTTTCTCAAAAACCTAGTTTTAGATGTATGAAAAAATTGCAAGTTACAAAACATGTCTCAATATCTCTCAATAAATACTTCAAATATAAATTGTGCCAGTCCGCCCCCCCCCCCCCCCGCAGTTATGCAACAGACGGTGGCCAGAGACCAGAGTCGGCCATGGTGTTGCGGCCGAGTATGGGCTAAGCTGAGGAAAGTGTACTGAAGAGAAAAGAGAATCATATATACTGACACATACTTAATGTTGCTGGCAAAGTTCAAGATGTGACAGCGTAGGTAGGTGAAGTTTCTAAGAGGCGAGTGAGTTGACACAACGTGGAGAGAATCTGTGTTAAATTCAGGCATACGTACGCTTACGTCCCCCCCCCCCCCTAACCCGGGATGAAAAATAACTATAAGCACCATTAGTAGGTTTTAAGTACAATTGGTACAATATTTTTCAATATACTCCTATATTCAAAAAATTAATAATGAATTCAACGTATATCAATATTGTAATTCAATATATATTCATTGTATAATTGGATGAGCGAAGCGAAGATTCCATTTTACTACACTGGAGAAAAAAATACGGAATGATTTTTTTTTTGTGTGTGTCTGTTAACACGATTCCGGCTAAACCGATACTCCGATTGCGATGAAATTTTATGGAGGCCTTCGAAATCTCTGAACTTAGAACTGCCACGTTTTTGAGCGCAATCGGGAATTTTTTTCTCATAAAAAACGCAATTTTACGATTTTTTTCGATTTTTAAAAAATTTCGACTTATAACACCCACATGCTTCATCCGATTGTAATGATTTTTTCACAGAACCTTAATTTTATGAATTAAGATATTCGTGTGAAATTTGAGCGTAATCGAAAAATTTATTCTCATGAAAATCGAAATTTTACTTTTTTTTCTTATTTAAAACAATTCTTTGACTTATAACACCTACATGCTTTATCCTATTGTAATGATTTTTTCACAGAACCATAATTTCATGAATTAATGTACTCGTGTTAAATTTGAGCGCAATCGAATAATTATTTCTTATGAAAATTGCAATTTTAAGATTTTTTTATTTTTTTTAAATTACGATGAATTAAAAAAATTAAATTAATTTGTATTTAATTTTATTTAATTTAAAAAAAAATCTTCGACTAAGTAATGATTTTTGCACAGAACAACAGAAAATCCGCGTAACACATGGCAGCTCAATGCACCAATTACGCTCATCCAACAACGCGGCGGGACTTAAGCGTTTTCCTAGTGTAATTCAATATATATTCATTGTATAATTGGATGAGCGAAGCGAAGATTCCATTTTACTACACTGGAGAAAAAAATACGGAATGTTGTTTTGTTTTTTCTGTGTGTCTGTTAACACGATTCCGGCTAAACCGATACTCCGATTGCGATGAAATTTTATGGAGGCCTTCGAAATCTCTGAACTTAGAACTGCCACGTTTTTGAGCGCAATCGGGAATTTTTTTCTCATAAAAAACGCAATTTTACGATTTTTTTCGATTTTTTAAAAATTTCGACTTATAACACCCACATGCTTTATCCGATTGTAATGATTTTTTCACAGAACCTTAATTTTATGAATTAAGATATTCGTGTGAAATTTGAGCGTAGGCTAATCGAAAAATTATTTCTCATGAAAATCGAAATTTTACGGTTTTTTTCTTTTTTAAAACAATTCTTTGACTTATAACACCTACATGCTTTATCCTATTAAAATTATTTTTTCACAGAACCTTAGTTTTATGAATTAATATATTCGTGTAAAATTTGAGCGCAATCGAATAATTATTTCTTATGAAAATTGCAATTTTACGATTTTTTTCGTTTAAAAAAATTCAATTAACTAAAAAAATTAAGTTAATTATTTATGTCATTTAATTTAATTAAAAAAAAATCTTCGACTATAATAATTTTTTCACAGAACAACAGAAAATCCGCGTAACACATGGCAGCTCAATGCACCAATTACGCTCATCCAACAACGCGGCGGGACTTAAGCGTTTTCAAGTTGAGACACAATGTTTTTTGTTTGTATAGTATCGACTGCACAAAAACTACATTATTTTGGTATTGCATTCAACCCACAACTTTTTTCTATAACACACCAAACGCACTCTAAAATCCTGATTACTTGATCCCGATATAATATCCCCGAGATATTATATAGCCCCCCACTTCGGGATGAAAAGCCTGAATTCACACTGAAGAGAATAGTGAGGTAAGTGTAGAACCATGGCCAGGTGGATGAGTCACACTACACTACACTGCACACGATGTGATTACCAAGTACCAAATGACTAGACTGATTGTTAAAAGTACGGTGAGAAGTGGGGGGGCTCTAGCTGATAAGAACACGTTTGAGTTGAATAACATTTGTAGCGAGGGAAAATGGTTAAGCGCGCGACTCTGATTCGGAAGGTCTCGGGTTCGAAACCCTTCGTGACCGGCAATCCTGACTGAAGGTTTTTCCCGAGGTTTTCATCAGTCACTAATGCGATTGTAAGGGATTGGGTCCTTCCTCTTAAACAGCCCTCGGACATCTCTTCACAATTTCCATTCCAATTAGGCTTACCTATAGTTGATGAAGATGGGCATGCATAGCATCCTCCCTTGCTGGCATGTTTCTCACGAAAAATTAACGAAATAGATAAAGTAAAGCCTAATTAGTTAGTTAGTTAGTTAGTAAATTCAGTTAATTTTCTGGCTTAGTAGCCAATTTACACGTTATACATACAATCATCACATAATACTATCATCACATCATTTTACATTTGACATTTCATAATATAACCTAAAATTAATATTTTAAAAAATAACAAAAAATATGTACCAGTTCTGTAAAACCTGCTGTGGTACCCATTTAATACATTTTGATTTAAACAATCCTACACTTTTTACTCTTTTAATCTCAATTGGAATTTTATCAAACTCTTTAACACCCGAGATAAAATCAGAATTTTTAAATTTTTTTTATTACACGGCTTGGCAATTGAATTTGGTTCTTTGCCAAGCAATTATTTACGATTTCGAATTTAAAAATTTTCCTTTTTTACCACAAAAATCGTTGGCTTGGCGCTCGTCAACAGGCGAAATGATCTTACTTCTTTTAAAAGCGAAACTAGGGAGAAAGAATGAAAAGCTTGGCCCAACTTCTATAGCTCACACCATTCACAGCCAACCACTTTTGAAAGAGAGCTTGGCTGCCGTTTTTTTTTTTTTTTTTTTACAAATTTTTGTATTTGTTGGGATATTACATCTTTTTGTTGTTTGTTTCCCTACCAAGGCGTGAATGATGGACTTTGAACGATTAAATTTATAAAGTTCACCGTTGTTTTTTGACATTTTGGGCCCACGTTCCCCCAATTTTTTCCCCTTGTGTTTTGTGTGCCTAGGTGCCCGCTATAGGGTACTGTACACTCAGGTACCTCGTTAAAAAAAACACGTTTTTTGAGATTTCGGGGTGTTTCCAAGCCTCTATGAAACGTGAAATGAATTTTGAATACGTCATAATCAGAGCTATTTAGGTTCCTGACAACCCATGCTAATTCTGGTTGGGGTGCGATCATTCCTTCTGAGTTAAATATGGGATGAAAAATTATCAAAAACGCTTTTTTAACTCTTCTGAATTAGGCACCTGGCAGAGGAGTTAAAAATATGATTTTGATGATTTTTCATTCCATTTTTAACTCAGAAGGAATGATCACACCTCAACCAAAATTAGTATGGGTTGTCAGGTACCTAAATAGCTCTGATTATGACGTATTCAAAATTCATTTCACGTTTCATAGAGGCTTAGAAACACCCCGAAATCGCAAAAAACGTGTTTTTTTTAACGAGGTACCTGAGTGTACAGTACCCTATAGGGGGCACCTAGTTAATAAGATTTGCGAAATAAAATCTTACCGTAGACAAACTCAATGCCTACTACTTATGGGGTGGAAATTTGGTGGAAATAACATATCCAAGGGCTATATTAAGGGGCCTAATCTGAGATTTTACTGAATATATTTAAGGAAATCCATAAATAAAATCTTCAGTGAGGATTTTAAAGTGTGGGTTTTGATCCAGGTACGTCACAAAATATAGTCTTGATGTGTAGTACGTGAGAAACCTCTATCGGCGAATAACATTATTACGTAACATTATTTGAGTGCGCCTTAAAGGGGCTATTAACTCAAAAAATATTTTTTGCCACGATCTATACCCCAATACTACACTAAAATGACAGTTTAAAAAATTATATCTTGTAACTGTGATTTAACACGAATTTTCCAATTTTTTTGATCCAGAAATTTGCGAAAATTGGTGTTTTGGGAAATTTCTTAAATCGGCTTTAACCTGCTTCTTTTTTGGTCCACATAGATACTAGAGCATAGTACCAATCTAAAATGCCCATTTTTTACATCGTGTCCTGAAACTGTGCCCAAATATACCCTCAAACACGCAAAAATATGCATTCCAAAATTCCCGGATGGGGCGGACTATTTTAATTTCTGAATTGTAGTAAATTACACCTACGGGAGTGTTTCCCGACTAACCAAATCGAGAAATAAACTCTCGCTCATACCTGCGTAAAGGTAATGACATTATAATTAATGTTTGGTGGTCAGTTCAAAGGCAGCAGATATTCGTTGCAGTACTGTTCCATCCATTCAGATGTATAATGCAACTACAATTCAGAGTTTAAAATGTACCCGTCCTGATGGTCTAGTGGTTAAGACGCCTGTCTGGAATGCGGGAGATCCGTGGTTCGATTCCCGGTTGGCCCGGACTTTCCTAAATTCTGAATTGTAGTAAATAATAACAATTACACCTACGGGAGTGTTTCCCGACTTACCAAATCGAGAAAAAAACACACCCCATCTTGGTAATAAGCATATTTTGACCGAACTACTTCCCCATATAACAAAAAAAATATAGAAAATTTACAGAAAAGGCTGTAGAGTACGTCAATAATGGCCAATAATTTTTTGGATCAAAATCCTTCAAGGTCACGGGGCATAAAGATCGTCTCCATGTTATTTCTTATGGGAGATTTTTGCCGATGGGACCTAGCTCAAAATATGTCATGTTTGGCAAATTTTTGGGAGGTCATGGTGGCCCCAATAATTTTTCTGTTGATTGCTTAATTGTTTACAAGTTAGCCTGAATGAAATATATTTTTTGAATTTAGCGTTGAAATACCCCTTTAACGTAAGTAAACATATTTTTGACTACATACTCGTAGTTTCATGGCCCTACAGATTGTAATAATAACCTTTTTCTGCCATGATTGATTTATACCGTATCAAGTGTGGCCTATTTACTAATTATTTACAACAATGAGACAATCATAAAACATTATTGTGACAATAGAAAAACGTTTGCCAAATTACATTTAAAAAATACAAAATTTGACCTTCAACGACCGGTGCTGGACACAAAATATTGATTTTGAAAAAATTCACATATTTTTTATTCGAAAGACCCTTGAATAAGCTTTGATAAACATACCATGGATACTAGTTCTCAAAAACACATTTTTTTAAAATCAATTTTATACATTTCATTTAGGGGACTGAATAGACCCACCCACCCTATGGGGATTTAGGGGTTTCTTTATGGGTTATTTAGTTTTGTTTTCTGAATCCAATGATATCAAATTCGCTCTGTTGCCATTTGTCTTAGGTTTCGGCTTCAAATTTGCGTATAGACCCCGGACTACTATCCCGTCTGCTCTTCAAGAGACAATACTATTTTCAACACAAAATTCAACGCAAATTGAAACAAAAGATGTTAAACTAAAATCATTGTTATCAAGAAAGGAGTCCCCCAGGGCGCACCATTATCTCCTACATTATGCAATCTTGCCATAGACCAAATAATCAAGGAAATAACCAAACAGTCTTGTCTCGCCCTTTGGGGTGAGCCCAAACCTCGGGGCCCCCGCTAGCCCTGTAGTAAACCCGTAAAAACAGTTCGCGAGGAAAAACACTAGGTGTGTGTCTTCCATGATAACTTGTCATTTAAACGTTTTTTAATAATGTTTTTGGCCCTAATCAAAAATCATTCAAATTTTACCGTTTCAAATATAAAGCCCCCGAAACGCACGAAAAACCCCCAAATGGGAATTCGAAGAAATTTTTCCTTGGGACCAAAAGCTCCAAAATTTCATGACGGGATTTCCCTTTACTCTAAAAATTTGCCCCAGCCCGATAAAATAGCCATCCCCAAACTTGACGGCTAAAACCCAAAAGGTACTTTAAAAAGTTAAATGTAAGAGGGCCCCCAAATATTTTTTTAAAAAAACCCAAACCCCAAAAAATGGTTCGGCAAAGGGTTTTACCACGAAAAGGGAAAACCGTGAGTTCATAAAAATTGGTCCCGCGGTTTTAGGTTCGTCCCGGTAAGAATTTTTAATCCCCCAGTGGGAAAGTAAAAAGGACCGTATCAAAGCTCTTTTTACCCCCTTTTGGAAAAGTCTCCGAGGTCAAGGATGAGTTTTGGTCTAAAAAACTTTTCGTTACTCAGTAAAAAAGGGTTTAGATCAATGAAAATTGCCCTTCAAAAAACACTTTCCCGTCTTTCGGGGAATATCGGCGGTCTACGTGTTTTTTAATCCCTTTTGTTTGGCCACCCAGAACGTGTTCGTACGGAAAACTCATAAGCCCAAATTCCCGGGCGGATTCCCGCTCCTCGTCGCGCTCCAATGTTAAATCTACAACAAAAACCCACGAAAACTCCAAGGGACGAGCATAAACCCCCAGTAAAAAATAACACGCCACACTTTTGAGCCCACAGTCCCCAGAAAAAATAAGCCTACGCTCCTACATGACCCTCGTAAACTCCAAAAAACCCCAATTTTTAAAGTCGGGTTTTTAAACAATAATAATTGACCGTCCCAGCAGCCCAGCCTCCCCTTAAACCCGACAAAGAAAAAATATTTTGACATACACCGAAACGCAATCTGCAGCCAGTCTGATAGGGAAAACTTTCAGAAAAACAGTGCCCAGCGGTTACAAGTACAGCCCCCCCTTTAAAAGGTTTGCCTTCTAAACCCGTCATAAAAACCCACCAGGGAAACGATTTAAAAAAAAAAAAACCCAATAATAAATTGACAAAATAAAAAAAGGGAAAAACGTTTAAGGGAAAACCGGGCCCAAAAAACTCCTCGTCCCCAATGAAACTAAATCGAAAAGAACCCCTTTTCAACCCGAAATGATTTGAACTTAAAATCCCGCCAACCCCGCCTAAAAAAAACACCCCAGTAAAAGAAGAAACAATCGAAATCCCCCTTTGGGAAAGCGACATTGTTGATGATCCCAATCAATTTCACTTAACAAATCAGTTGTTGATTCTATCTGCTACGCTTTCCCCATGAATTAAAAACTTTGGATTTGTAAAACTGTCAGGGCTTTCCCCCAAAAAAAGGGCCACTCATTAAAAAACCTTTGTGTTTCCCCCAAAACCTTCACGGTTGGGAAAAAAGGAAAAAAATTTGGGCGAAACCCAAAACATAATTTTTTCATTTTCCCGGTTTTCACGTCCTTTCGGCGGGGGCCCGTAATCCCCCCCTGGAAAACCCACCTGGGGGGAGGCGTTGCTCTGTTCTTCCCCCTCATATTCCTGCAAAAAAAAAATTCCCCTGCTGATCCATTTTCCCCCATATTGAAAAAAATTCTTTGTTCTTTTCGCGTGAGGGCCCCTGTGATAAAAACCCGTACTGTATCTACCCCCGACCCCCGCCTCCCCCGATCTATTGTTTTCTTTAAAAAATTCACATCGTTTCCAAACCCTTCTTTCCAGGGTGATTTAAACTAAAGGGGGGGGGCCCAATGTATCTTTGGGGAGACATCATTTCCAACAAAAAGGGCACCCTTTCGAGTCTTTCTTTCGATCTTCCTATGAAACCGGTGTAAAAACCCAAAAACCCAACTTTCCCATGGGCCCCAAGGGATCGTCTTTTCCCGGATCTTTTCCTTGAAGCGAGGGCTCTCAGGGAAGGGGGGAGACACGGGTTTTGGGCCGTCCATCGAAAGGGAAAACCCCTGCCAAATTAATCCTGTCAGGCGAAATTTTTTCCTCCCCCCCCTGAAACGGGAACGTTAAAAAACTTAAAAAGGGACTTCAATCACGCTGATTGGGCCCTATATAAAAAGGGACAAAATTTCCCGCCCCTCCCAAAAAACGCCCGATTTCTCCAATTCTTTGGGGCTTTAACGCAATTTACGCTGAGGGCCCTAGTAGATACTTCAAGAAAGGGCCCCCGCTCTGCCGTTCCAGAAAAAAACTTTAGACACCTATGGGACCCTCACTGCCCCCGGGACAATGTTAACCTCATCCGCAAAAAGAAAAAATCTACAATCAATTTAAAGCAACCCGTGACCCAACCAAAAAAAAACTAAATTTGGAAACCGTTTTTTCTGCTATAGTGGGAGAAAAATTTTTAAAATTAAACCGCGAACTACAATGGACGGCGGGATGCGGGGCCCTTAAACAAACAAAGAGGGAGTAAATTCGGGGCAAAAAAAATTAAAAACCCTCAGGGGTTTCAGAAATCTCGTAAAATATTCCTCTCGCATAAAAGGGCGATGTGTTCTTTTAACCCCGGAAGTTTAAGGGGGCCGAGGGGAGTTCCCCATCCCCCTCTTGAATAGTTCTTTCGTTTCCCCTCCCGATCCTCATTTTGAAAATAACTTCTGGCCCAAAAATTTCGAGAGACTTTTTTCCCAAAACCAAACCCTTTCATTTTTTTTCCCCCCCTCATATCCAATTCCCACCCCAAAGACATCACTTATCCCGATTTATTTGGGGAAAAATTACCCTTGACGAATTTTCAGAGAAATTTTTCAAAGGCCCCCAACCCTCTACCCCTTGGAGACGAGGAACACAAGAACAATGTACGTAAAGCCCCCTTTAAATTTCATCACTCCCCTATCCCCCTTTGTTCACCGGGTGCCTAAACTCGGATACTTTCCTCCCATATGAAATCGGGGCCCCCCGGTCGTCATGATAGCCAAAAAAAAACCAAAACCGGGTTTGGACCCAATTTAGCAGTCCCGGGCCCCAAAAAGTCTACTGAACTTTAGGGAAAAATACTCGAAAGAAAACCCAAATCCCGTCCGCCCGTTTCGCCGAAAACCAAAATTTAAAAATAACCCCCAAATAACAACCCGGGTTTAAAAAGGGTCTTTCCCAAACTACGGGACCCTCTGATCCGGTTGATTCCCTAAAGTATAACCCCGGCGCTCAACAAAGGGGGAAAATGGTCCTCGTGCTTTCCTTAAAAATTTCCCGTGCATTTGCCCAAAGTGGGAAACATTTGGCCTCTTTTTAAATTTATTTAAAAAGGGAAAAACCCCTCTCCCGATGGCCGATTTATAAAAGGCTTTCTATCCGACCTTTGGGTGCCAAAGGTTAAAATTCAAGACCATCTATTCGACCTAAAAACCCCCTGTTTGCAGGTTTTCCCCCAAAGGATCCTGCCTGTCACCCCTGCATTTTGTTTTACTGCACGAATACCCCAAAAACCCTCTTGAAAAAAAAAATTTTTGGGGCTTTATTTCTGACGACACAGTTTATTGGTGCGTCGGTGGGGACCGCCAGAGAAGTTTTCCGAAGGTTTACAACCCCAAATCAAAGCTTTTGGGAAAATTTGGGAAAGGCCCCAGAGGCGCATTCAAACCAAAACCCCCTGAAGCCCCAAAACAAATTTAATTTTCCCGGGGACACCGTAAAAAAAACAAAAAAAAAACTTCTCAAAAACCTTCAAAAGGCTCGGGTCACCCATGGAAAAAACCCGTTTCACCACCCCCCACAGAAAAAAACCCGGTATTACGTTCTTTTGCCCACACGGCACTGGCGAGCCCATAGTCGCGATTGTCTTTCTGCCGTGCCCGAATCCAGATGAACCTTCTGACAGATTTCCCAGGGGGCGCCTTAAGGGGTGTGACTTCCAAACCCCTCCCTTTTTCTTACGCCGCCTTCATCAGACCCCTTTTTGAGTATGCGGCCAGCCTTACCCGGTCCCTTGGGGGGCCGGGTTCCTGGGGGCTATAGTCGTTGAACGCAAAAATCTTAAGACGAATTCAGGGTTAAAACCCTTTGGGCAGAAAATGACCTAGTTTACTGTTCTACCGGGGTTTTGGAAAAAACGAGAAAACGATTGGAAAACTAGTGCAAACTATTGTTAACGCCTACACAAAACCGAGTGGAAAATAAAACAATTTTCCTTTCCACCTAGAGTCCACCCCAAGGGAAAACCCAAATTCAAATACACCCTTTCCCCCCTTTTCTCCCTTAATTACTCTCAGCCTTAATCTAGGGATGTAAACCCATTTTCCCCTTTTTCCCCCAACTTCCTTTATAAAGTATCACTTTTTTACCCCCTTTTTCAAAAGGGCCCCTTTCTGTTTTTTTTTGTTTTTTCTTTTATTTTGCTTTTCAAAATTTTTGTTCTCCCTTTGTCTGAATGACAACTTTTTTTTATATTAGGCCTATGTTTTGTTTTTTGCCAATTTTGTGTGTTGTTTGTTGTACCATTTTGACAGGGAAAGAGGGAATTTTTGCCCTACAAGGCCTTCTCGCCTAGCGGCGAGAAAAAATCATTTAAATAAATAAAATTTAAAAAACCAAAAAACCATTTCCCATAGCATGGCTATTCACTTTAGACTTTGAAACCAAACCCGTTTGGTTTTAAACCCCCCCCCCCGGGGCGGAAGGTTTGAGGGTGGTTTAAGGAAATTTTTTATTTGGGCTTTTGAAATTTTCCCCTTTTTAGCCATCACGGTTTTGTGGGTGTACCCCCCAGGGGGGGCCCAAAATACCCCCCTGTAAAAAAATTAAAAAAAAATTATTTTTGGGGTTTTAATGTGGCCCTTCCCCAAACCACCCCCTACGCAGGGCGGAAGGTCTAAGGGGGTTTTTTGGTACTTTTATATATTTACTTTCTATTTCCCCCTTGTTAGCCATAAAGGTTTGGGGGGGTTGTTTTCCCCCCAGGGGTTTACCAAATTTCCCTTTTAAAAAAAAAAAAAAAAAAAAAAGGTGGTAAAAGGTTCCTACAAATCCTCCCCCCTCGGGAGAGCGGAAGGTCAAGGGGTTTGACCCCCCTTAAAAAATATTTAATTTTAGTTTAGTTGCAAGATATCATGGTTTGGGGGGGTGTTTATAAAGGGGGTGACCCAAAATACCACCGAAAAAAAAAAGAATTTTAATTTCTATCGTAAATGGCTTCCTAACCCGGCCCCCACACCTAGGCCCAAGGTTTAAAGGGGGTTTTAAAGGGACTTAATTTTCGACTTTTTTTTTTGCTTGTTAACCGGGCCCCGATTTTGGTGGGTTTTAACCCAAAAAGGGGGTGACCAGAAAATTACTTTTAAAAATGAAAAATAATACATTTCGGTTGAAAAGGGGTCTTTCCCCTGCCCCTTCGCAGGGGGGAAGGTATGAGGGGGTTTTAGGTACTTTAATATATTAGTGTTTAAATTTAGTTTTAAGATAAAAAAGGTTTAGGGTGGGTGTAACCCCCCAGGGGTGACTGAAGTACCCACCGTAAAAAATTTCATATCTGTCGATTTATTCTAAAAAGAAATTTCCCCAAAACCTTCCCTACAATGGGCCAGAAGGTTGAGGGTGGTTTTTGGTACTTTGAGTATTGACTTTTTATTCCACCGTTTTTCCCTTCATGGTTTTAGTGGGGTAACCACCAGGGGCGACCAAAATACCCCCGTAAAAAATGAAAAAATTAAATTTTGATCGTAAAAACGGTCTTCGTAAAACTCCCCGTACGCAGGGCGGAAGGTCTAAAGGGAATTTTAGATACTTTTAAAACATTGAGTTTATATTTAAAACTTGTAAGCTGCCTTTAAATTTTGGGGGGTTTTTACCCACCAGAAGTAAATTTAAATTTTAACCCCGTAAGCCGGAAACAATAATAAATTTCTTTAATTTTTCTTTTTAAAGAAAAACCCAAAAATTGACATTTTTTCGTTTACCCCCCATCGACTTGTGGCTAATTAAATTAATATTTTCTTGTAGGGGTTTTACAAAAAGAGACCAAAAAAAATCTATATTTTAAATCAGCAGCATTAAAATTGAATGCCATTTATGAAACCCAAATTTAAACCACTTTGGTTTTGGGGTAACAAGAAAAAAAGTTTTAAAAAATCACTTAGCTGCTATGCCCTTTAGATGTGGGTTTTTACTTTTAAAATGGGGGTAAAACCCCCGATGGGATTTCAAGTTAAATTTTATTTGAAAAAAACATGGAATTTTTTTTTTTATTTTTAAAAAAGTTTAAAAAAGCTTTTATTAGCATTTGAGTATAAGATTAAAGAATATGAGAAATTATGTAAAACATGTTACTAGAAAATTTAAAAAATTGTTAAAAAGTTTAAATTTACTAGGGGGTGATAACTAAGATGAAAACCCCATCTTTATTAAAAAATTGTCGTTTACAATTTTTGTAAAAATAAATACCAGTGGTAGGTAGCATTAATTTCACACTTTTAATAACAATGTAAAGGGGACATGCATAAGGGGTTTGATTTGGGATTCTGTGATGTTTAACTTTTAACCGAAAACCCAGGGTGGGTTTTTTTTGAGAAACCCTACTATGTGCCATAATAGAAGCCAAGCGGGAAAATATATTTAACCCCCAAAAAAAAAAAAAAATGTTTTAAAAAAAAAAATAAGATAAATTATTTTAAAAGGCACAATTTGATAATTTTAAGATGGGAAAGAAGCTAAAATATCATAGGGAAGGCCAAATTTTGTGTTACTGTCGCCGCCAACTATTTTTTCCTTAGATATCTGCATAATGTGGGGGTAAGCACACACGCACAAAAATTATTTTAAATCAGTTTTTTAAAAAAGAAAATGAGACGTTAAATAAAAAATAAAACCCCCTTTTATTTCCCTTTTTTTGGTGATTATTTTCAGTTCTGAGAGGGTCCGGGGGAAAGGGGGGTTAATCTAGTACCCCAGGGTTTAAAAGTAATTTGATACAACGGGGTACTAAAAGTTTTTTTGGCCCCAAAAACCCCTAAGCAAAGGAAAAATATGGGAAAAAATAATATAATAACATCATTTTTTGGACAGCGCGGGTTTCTAAAATGTTTTCAGTAAAAGATTTGTATATAAAAACCTTTTTAGGGGCATTTTTTAAGTTTTACGAATTTCACAACAAAATAATGGGAAGTAGTATATAATATAAGGGGCCTTTGAGTTAAAAGGGATTTTTATAAAATCAATTAATTTTAAATTTTTGATGATTTAAAAAAAATGCATCTCACATAACCTATTTAAAAAGGGGAAAGGAAAAAATTAAATTTTTTAATTTTTTTAAATTTTTAATTTTTATTGCCCCGGATTTGTACAGGCAAATTGTACCATATTGAAAGGTAGCCAAACTTAAATGTTTTTCTTTTCTTCAATACCGATTGCCTTTTAAATGAATTAAAAAATTTTAAATTTTAATTTATCCCATTATACAGAAACCCCTTTAAAAGAAAAATTTCAAAAAGAAAAAAAAAAAAATGTTACATGCAATTTATTTGTAGTTGCATAAAAAAATACAAAATTTTGGAACTTTTAAACAAAATTTAAATTTAAAAAAATACATAGTTTTTTATCGAAAAATCAAAAAATATGTTAATGTATTATTCAAACTAAAATAAACAAAACCCTTCCCAAAAGGTTTTTGGGGCCATTATGTCAAAATTTTCGGCATGCGGCTTCCCCCAGCGAGCTTTTTCGAGTGTTTTTTGGGAAAATTTTACCCCAAAAAGCATTTTTAACATTGCATAAAAAACAATTTTTAATCTACTCATCAAGAACCTTTTTTTGAATAGTCACATGCCCCTAAAGGAAAAGAAAAAATTTTCATGTTTTCCAAAACAGAAAAGGGTGTACTCCGGATAAGTTTAAAAGATTTTCCCCCCTAAAGGGTTTAAATTTTTTAAAAATTTGAAAAATTTTAAAAAGAAATGAAAATTTTGAAGAAAAAAAATAGGGCCCCTTTGGTTAATATGGCTTTAAAAAATATTTTAGTTTTTGGGGCAAAAAGTTTGGTCACCCCCGGTGGGGGACACCACCAAAATCTGATGGCAACAAGGTTGGGAAAAACAAAATGTAAATAAAAGTTCTCGAAAAAACTTTCAAAACCTTCCACCCCCCGGGGGGGGGGGGGGGGGGAGAGGGTTTGGGGGTTAGCTGGCTCATGGGGCTACTTGTTGGGGCCTAGAAAAATTTTAGCAGTTGCCCTTTGCAGATGACATTGCCTACCCTTTGCAAAAAAGGGAGGGAATCAGCAATTTAGTTTCCCTCAAAAAATGGAAAGGGGCGTCTTTAAGAAATAGGGGTCTCAAATTAATTTCTTTTAGCAAGCAATAAACATACATAAAGGAAATTATTTCCCCTTCCACGACAACATCTAGTGGACAGTTATTTTCGCCATCGATGAACAAAGTAGAATTCGATTTTTTGGGCATTGACTTTAACAGTGAAAATTGTTTTAAATAAACAACGCGTCGTTTAAAATCTTAGAGATGGCATCATGAAACTAACATCATCTGACCTCCAGAAACCTGGTGACACTCCTACAAGGTTTATATTTGGCCCAAGGAAATTTCGGGGATTGGGAAATTAAGCGTCCCTGCTTGGTAAGCTCAAATGCAGCTTTTCAACATTGTCAAAGACTGATCTTTGCAAACAATGAAATCTTGCAGCTGTTCGAAACAGGACGAAGAAAAATCTCTGTGTGTTTTAGCTCTCGGTCTGGATTTAGATGCAAAAGACAAGCATACCCCCCGGCAAAACTCTGCAAAATGCCCTCCGAGAAAGATCTTTTAACGATTGGACAAAACTGTCTCAAAAGGGAAAGGGGGTTAAATTGTTCTCTGAGACTCACGATCCAACAAGTGGGTTATAATAAAACGGCCCTTTCATCCTCGGAATGGACTATTTCCCATCAAAATGTCGTGCAATGTGGCAGCTGTACGTGCGGTCCCTGGCAGACACTTCACACAACCCGTTGCCGGTACCCTCCGTGCAACGAGATAGAAACCATTGCTCATGTGTTGGGGTTTTGCAAAAAGGGCGAAACACAACGAATAAGTATTGATTAGTACGCTGTATCCCCATGGTCATCCATACTAGGCCAGCTGTCAATAAAGATTGAATTTAATAACAAGAAAATGCATACATTTTCTTACTTAAAAAAATGAACTTTTTCCAATTTTCTGGTATTTATTCATTCAATCATTATATCATAATTTATTTACTTACTTATTTGCTTTATTTATTTCTTGATTTATTTATTGATTATTTATATTTATTTATTTATTTATTTAGACCGGCAAGAACATGATTAATTTTTTTTAAAAAATGCAATCCAGAAATTCAAAATCTTCTCCAACTAGGGGATTGATTCCAGGTCTCTCACATTTTCGGGTATAAGGGCGCCTCAGCCAACTAGACAAGGAAAACGCCAAAGTCGTTGTTAGACGAGTGAGCAAATCATGTGTTGAGTTCCCGGGAACATTTGCATTTAAGTTTGAATATATTGGTATAAAAATTAGTGTTTTAAAGTTTAGTTGGTATAATGGCGCGTCAACTGTAAGACCATAATGAGTCACTCAACCCTATGATAGGCTATGGAGGTTTTAGGTAGGGGAAGAAAGGGAATGTTACCGGGTACTCAACACATGGCTCACTCAATCGTCCAACAACGACTTTGGCGTTTTTCCTATTTACTATTTCACAGAGTACATACACCAAAATTTGCAAATTGCCGTGTTTTTAGTCACACTTGAAAAATATAATTTCCACACTTTTTAACATTCATCACCGTTTGATTTTGAAATAATAAAGCTTTTGGAGTACAAGTTAATTTTTGTATCTTTATTAAACTTCAACGAGCCAGTGGTTTGTTCTTTGTGGTGACCGAGGGCCATTTTTGTTATTTAGCAGGCGGGGTTCGTGGACTAGAAGCTCGCGGTGATTTGGTTCGGGAAATGAAGCGTGTTGGATACGTCGTGCTCCTGGGACGATGTACCCTCTCGAGACCCGCCTGCTTGACCGTTCTCTAGAACCTTTGAATCTGCCTGGAGCTCCTGCAATCAAAATATTTTCCTAAAATATATGCAAAAACAATACCGATGGAGTTAAAATCTAGGTAATAATCTTTGAAGATGAGTTATTCTAACTTTTCACTGATTGATGCATAGGCCTACTTCCGACATTTTGACTTATCACTCCCCTTTTGGGACATGAACAAGCAATGCTGCATTGATGGTGCAAGAGAAGATCCTGGATAAATAGTGAATGAAATAAAAACAATTATTTCATGAAGCATTGAACCTAATAAAACACTTAATTTGAAAGTATTGTACGTTTTTTGTTGCAATAACTTTTTACCGGTTCACATAATATTTTGATATAGGCCTAACATGCAAAATGCAGACATTTAAAACATTTATTAAAATTACGAATTTACCTGTCAGTCTGACAGTGAAGTGGTGGTTGGATGAGCGAAGCGAAGATTCCATTTCACTACACTGGAGAAAAATTCCGGAATGTTTTTTTTCTGTTTGTATTATTGTGTGTTTGTTAACACTATTTCCCGGGTAAACCGATACTCCAATTTCGATGAAATTTTATGGAGGCCTTCGAAATCTCTGAACTTAGAACTGCCACGTTTTTAAGCGCAATCGGAAAATAATTTTACGATTTTTTTCGATTTAAAAAAAAATCTTCAGCTTATATATAACCTCTACATAATTTATCCGATTTTAACGATTTTTTCACAGGACCTTAATTTTTATGAATTTAGGTATTCGTGTGGGAAAATTTAGCGCAATCGAAAACTATTTCTCGTGAAAATCGAAATTGTCTTTTTTTCTTTTTTTAAAACAATTCTTTTGACTTTATAACACCTACATGCTTTTATCCTATCGTAATGATTTTTTTATAGAACCTTAATTTTATGAATTAATGTATTCGTGTAAAAATTTGTGCGCAATCGAATAATTATTTCTTATGACAATTTCATATTTCGATTTTTTTTCCCCTTTTTTAAATTACGAATAATGAAAAAAAAAAATTAAGTTAATTTTTTTAAATTAAATTAAATTTAATTAAAAAAAATTATTCGACTAAGTAATGATTTTTTCACAGAACAGAAAATCCGCAAACACACGGCAGCTCAATGCACCAATACGCTCATCCAACAACGCGGCGAGACTTAAGCGTTTTCCTAGTTTAAACATACTGCATTCTTTTTTTTATTAGATTTCTAGTAGAAATTGTGAAATATGGTGTAGCAAAAGCAACTGAAACAATAACTAAACACTTGGAGGATTTATTGATGGTTAGGTTTTGATTAGAAGTTGGCCCTTACTTAGAGTAGGATTCAGCCTAGATTGAACGACCTTCAAAGTTGCATTTGTTTAAATCGGCATAACCAACACAGGAAAAATAAAATTGCTAGCATAATTTTTCTACTCCGTGCGCTGCGTGCGTGTGGCGAGGAAGGAGGTTGTATAGATGGCTGGAGGGGGGGTGCTGCACGAAAGTTGAAGCAAATCCGCCGGCCGCCCGGCGGTGGCCGCCATGTTGGGACGGACGCTTTCAGGTGACAGCATGCGGGAAGCCGGTTTTGAATGCGTTACTAGTTACGATTTGGGGACGGAACTGCAAATATGGTGATTAGTTGTGCTGCGTTCGGTTGTTACAATATTATATAATAAATAAAACAACAATAAATTACCCTATTTTGGGGCTATATGAATATAAAAATAAAGTATAAGCTGCTCTAAAAAAAAGATAAGAATCCCAATATAACTATACTATACTCAAGTTCACCCTACTAATCTTTTCAATAAGCTAATCTTACTTTAAAAATTTTAAAGAAGGAGGAGCTGTCATATTACAAGAGATTAATAAAAATCACCATAAAGTTAGGCATAACTTTATTAACCCACAAAAAATTTAAAAAAGTCTCCGACCCCCGAGTCGCTCATAAAAAATATTTGCTAAACAAAATAAACCAGATGAACATAAACCATGAGCAATTAAAAGAGTAAAAGAACCAAAAAAATCCCCAATAAGTTAGTCTAAATCCCCTTAAAACAACCCCCATGTGAGCAACAGACAAATAAGCAATCAATGCTTTAAATCCGTTGAGTAAACATATTAAACAAAACTAACACACCCCCGACTAAACTAATCCCTACTCAAATGTAATTAAAAGTCAGACCAGCTATTATTAAAACCTTAAAAATACGTTCATAAACCATCCCCGTACCATACCTACCACCTGCTAAAATTATCGAACCTTACGAAACGATAAACAGTTTCTCTAGCTGTTACTATTAATACACAAATTCAAGAGGCTCAACAAAATCAAGCCATAAGAAAAAATATCACATCCTACAAAAAACCCAAGTTCCCCAAAAAGTGCTAAAAAACATATAAATATAAAAACAAAAGTTAACAAAAAAGTAATAATTAAACCAATCACCAATATTTGTATAAAAACAAAAAGGGAAACTAAAAAGACTAATGAAATCAAAACCTTCAACCAAACTTTTGTAAAATTCTAAATGATTGAAAATAATCATTACCATGAGTACGGATTATAGAAACCCAAAATTGATAAACCTAAAGCCCCCTCAAAAAAAACAAAAATTCAAAAAATCTTTTCAAAAAAAAACCCCAATTTATTAAATTTAAATAAATCAACAAAATTATAAATAAACTCAGTACTATAAATTCTAAACTTAACAAAGTCAACAATAAATGTTTACGCTTTGAAACAAAAACTCAGCCTCACACACAAAAAAAAAAAAGAAAATAACCAATAAAAAGATACTAACATCAGTTTTAGTAGTTTAAAAAAAAACTTAGGTCTTGTTAATCAAAATTAAGGTATCCAATCCTTCTTTGACTTTCAGATAAAAGACTTAAACCTTCCATCATTAATCCCCAAAACTATTTTTTTTAACTATTCTTCATCTTCTATTAATAACCCTCTCCATAATAATAATGTCTCTTGAGAGTCACATAAGAGATTTGGGGTCACTTGATGGCCATGTCAATGAATTTACCCAGACCATTGCTAACAAATACCTGAAAATAAGAATCCATCATGCAAACCCAAAAAGTACAATAGAAAACCCGGGCAGATACAAGGGTCAGGACAGTGCTAAATCGGCTAGGTCATCTTCAAACATCAATAACCAAAACAACCAACTGGTAACAATATTTTATATTTTATATAAAGGTCGGTTTTACGCACCTAGGTTTTATTTCATTACAATCAGTAATTTTGTTTTGTTTTTAAATACTATTTTCGATATAACAATCAAAAAAACTAAGCAGCTGATTTAAATTTTCATTCAGTCTGTAGCTGGCTTAACACCAAAAAATGAGTCAGATTTTCGATGTCGACTGCCATTTAAAAAAAACATGTTTATAAATTAAGACGTTTGGGCTATGTAGGCCTACATCAATTTGATATTGGCTTGGGATTAGGTTTCATAAATAATTATTGTTATAGGGACCATTAATAAAAAGCTTTAAAGTCCAATAACTTGTATTGAATATGAATTTAGAATCTGCATTGTCTATTGTTGTTATTAAACTTTGTATCAATACTAAATATTAATTTAAGTCAATTCAATTTGTTAGCAGTTCGTTTTTATTACAAAATAATAATAAAAAATATGGCAAATGAATAAATGGCCCTTGTTTGAATGCTAATATTATTAATGTAAGTATGTATCCTTTATTTAAATTCTTATTCCTGAACAAAACCTTAATTTCCCTATCCAAAGTAGGCCAGCAGTGCTAACTGCTACTGAAAAAAACGTAGCAGAGAATATGCATGCATAGAAATCCGTCCAGTCCCAAAAATGGCCGCCGCTCGACCGCGCGCTGCAAAACTGGCTTCAGTCCAGCAGCCAGGTAAACATAGGCCACCGCCCTCCAGCCATCTAATACAACCTCCTTGGTGGCGAGGTGACGAACTAGGTGTATGTCAACAGACCATTCCAAACGTTGGAGGTATGTTTCATTAGGATACTGCATGGATAATGTCATTGCGTGTTATGTTTTGTCACTGAGTTGTTTGGATATTAAAATACTTTGTCTTATATTATTATTTTATTTTAATCAACACAATTTTAATTGCATAAAAATTGAACTAGGCCCTAGAACAAGGATACTATTTTACACTTCGTGCTAGCCTAGCCCAGGGTCAGGGGCCTAGGCCAAGGCTAGTCTATGCAATTTCTCTTTGGGGGTTTCTCTTTAGGGGGCAAAAAGCCTAGGCTAGCTTCAATATGCAGCCTAGGCTAGCTAGATCTAGTCCTACATTGATAAAACAGGGAAATACTTTTGATATGTGTTCAAATTTTGGGGGAAAATAGGCGTAGCCTAGGGCCGCGTAGGGCTACGCGTAGCCTAGCATCGGCCCCAACCCCGGAAGTGTGCTGGGCCTAGGCCTAGTATTATAGCCCCCAAAAGGAATATTAAAAATATTTTTCTAAAAGCCTTATGTTATAACCTTATCTTGAGGCTACGTATTTACTGTTTAGTACCTAGGCCCTACCTAATTGGTTGCTTACTAGACTGCTTTTTTCCAGCGGGCCCTACTTACTTCAACATAAACAATTGAGAGACCTACTCATTTTCTCAATACTTAGGCTAGGCCTACATAACATTAAAAAAATATTAATTAATAATTAGTCAAGCCCCGAACTCAAAGAGCAACCCAAATAAAGAAATTCAGAAACAAGATTAAAGCATACGACGTAGGCTAGGGCCTATGTGTTTTGTGCAGACGACAGGCCTTAGTAATATTTTTGCTGATTGTATGAAAGTGTATTGGAAGATCGCTCATTGGTCAAAAAAATAAAAAAATTGTTGTCAACTTAAAAAATAAC